>JAMPIV010008450.1:0-206817 GCA_024509875.1 Oreohelix idahoensis
TTCTGGGATGGTTAAGCGGCGAGTGATGCTGAAACTACATCCCCCTAGTGTTGCCGATGGTCAGAAAATTTGGCCTAACACATATTCCCATATGCTCAATAGGCGTGTAACGATCCTTTACCTTTTTTTTTCTTTTTTATGTATAATATATTTAATGAGGAGGACCGAAATAAGACATACAGAAGGGAATAAAATAGGGACATGTAGAGGGTGAAGAGGAACATAGAGAAACATTTGAGCTTGTGATGGCACCAGGGACAGGAATTAATTGGTTTACGTTTGTTGAAGGCCTATGCTCCTTTGGGGAGGTAAAGGGTGAATGAGGTGTTGAAGTGTGTTGGTGTGTGTATTTTAAATATGTATAGTTTATATAATCTATATATATTATTGGTGTAAAATTTATTTGAGGTAGGTCTTAGTTTGTTAAATAGTTGGTCCGTTTGTGAATGAAGAATGATGGTGAAGGCTTTATTTTAGGAAAAGGGGTAAGAAATAGATTTTTGGTATCCACAAGGTTGCCTGAAAAGAGTGAGGAGTTGTTTTGAGATTTGTGGTAATTTCTTCCGATCTGCCTATCTTACCGACAAGTTTTTGTTTATCTTGTAAGTTTTCCTTAACCTCTACAATGTCGCTAACAATTTTTGCCAGTTTTCCAAAACCACTCATGTACAAACACAACCAATTGGTGGTGCTTCAAACACACATACGTTGAATACAAAACTACATATAACATATTGGGGTAATGGGTCGGCCAACACAGTTTAAAAAAGCGTATTGTTGTTTTTTATTTTAAACCAATTTCACAACATTTAGCATGGTACAGTCAAAAATCATTTTTACCGAATAATACACAATAAACAAGGTGGGGGGGGGGGGGGGGGGGGTTGAGGATAGAATGTATAGACAATATGCCCTTCCGCTTGTATAGAAAAAAAACCAGTCCAAACCAAGTTGTTATTAGAAAGAGATAATTTATTACCCAAAAATAGATTTTGTATTCTAATAGGGGGTTTTTACACAATAATTGACAAGATGGTTTGTAGGACCAAATACCAGAGTCCTAGTGTTATCCGAGTTTACCCTTGACACTAAGCAGATTAAAGGAGGGGAATTGCTACGGTACAGTAATCCCGCTTATTGTAGAACAATACAGAATGGAATTACAGTTTAAAGATATTTTTACCAAGGAAAGAGAATTTTTAAGTTTGCTAATTTACATCGTTCATTTCATTCATGCACGCTTATATAAAATGGGCCATCACATCAGTCACACACATATTTCTCACTTACCGATCGTGATAGGATCTGGCACATAAACAACCATTAGAATAACAAACAGACAAGTAATTTACTCATAACATATATGAGTCTTTTTACGTCGTTCCAGGCCCCAGACTAGCGGGTTTGGCGTTTAGGCAAATTTTCCCGTAATCGCTGGAAGGTGAAGCATTTTTGTTCCTTTTTGATTGATTAATCATAAAAAGTTTCAAAATGGGATGGCCTTTCTGGACTCAGGTAAAGTTATCTTGGACTAGAAGGTAGTGGTTCTCTGTGGGTTTTCACCGCTGGTGGTGTAAGCACCACTTCTATAGCGTGATGACAAGACTGAACATTTTTGAGGTATGTTTTTCTTTTCGGGTTTTTTAATCCAGTGAAAAATACGTGACTGTCAGTGTACATAAAATAAAATTCTTTTCCACAGCAGAAAGTTTAAAAAAATGAAATATTTCGCTCTGGCAATGGTTCTTCTCCAGTTAATTTCTTTACAGACTTTATTGATTTATAATTTTAAATGTTCCTTGGGTGGCTTTATCTCATGTAACTAAAATTTAGAGAGCGAGAAAAACCGGGTCGCCACAGGAATTAATTTAAATTGAATTAAAAATCTCTGGATGTTAGACAAACAAGAACCGAGTCTGGAGGGACTCTATTAGAAATTGCTGGGAAACTCCAAAGTGTGTATGTAAAATCATTCTATGTGAAAAAAAATAGAAAAACATGAAATCAATACACACTCAATACTAATCATATTTCCAACGCGCGATAATTTTACAGTTAAGACTATTAATATAAACTCAGCGTATTATAATTATATATATTTAAGATGTCCGCGAGTCAAATAGCTAAAAACACAACGCATATATATATATATATTAAATATATATATATAAATATAAGATATAATATAATATATATAATATATTATTATATATATTATATATAATATATTATATACAAAACTAAACTGTATTAATTTGTTATAAATCCCTTCGCGACTTCAAATTAATTTAAGCATCATTTATATTGGGATAACGTTTAGGATATATCATTTAATTTACAGCTGGAAAAACCTTTTATGGCATTGGTTTATTTAAATAGATTTTTAAATTAACACAAAATCCAGTGAAATAAAATGAAAGAACTTGACCACTGATCACTTAAAACTAATATATTGGTTACCACTGGCCAAACAGAGTAAATTTTAAGACTCCAATATAGAAATATGCACAGGAAATCTTGTTCTATTAAAGAAAAGTACTTTGTTCAAATACTCTCTGGCGCAAATGATAAACTGCATTCTTCAGTGGTTTCAATATATAATTTAAAAATTAAAAGGATAAAGGGGGGGGGGGCACGCTAAAGTTCACACTTTATTTGATATTAGGGAACTTTGGCGATTCTGCGCCGCCATTCCCGCTCTATTACATCAATTCTCTGACCCGCTCGTCTTCCCCCGTTCGTCTCGTTTCTGCGAGCGGTTTCTCTGGTTCACACTGAGGTGTTAAACGACAGCGTGAAACTGCTTCGTCCGTTTTTGGGGGACCACTGCTTTGATCGTATCCCGCTTTCCTCGTTGGATCTAAGGCAACGCCCTACTAGGCAGGTGGACTGGCCAAGTAGGGGAAATAACTGCTTATAATCGCTCTAGAGATTTGCGGTAGGCGTGGTTTAAAACTCCCCTAAGGCAAAGCGATGCTTCTGGTATGCACGCATGAAACAGTTACTACCATCACATGATATTACCAAACATGAAAATATATTAATAATGTACTTAATTTTGATGTGGTTTTATTATTGGTAGCCTTCGTCTCTTTTATTTCTTTTAGAATATTTAAGTGGTCTGACTTGTTTCAATACGCCATCCCCGGACATAGCACAGTGTACACAAACCACGGCCACCAACATGCAAACTGTAAGCATGGGACGATACCAGACGGGAACTATCCCCCCGTCGCAGTACATGAACAATTTGTGCAAGTATGTATTTGTTTCATAGACAGTCATTTTCTGATTGTCGCAAACATTTTAGGTCAAAAGTCTTAAATGACACTGTGGAACGTGATACGTGTTTAAAATCTATCTTTGAAATGATGTATAAAAATACAGATGTAATTTTATATTACGTTCTTAACTCAAATTTGATGTATCTTTTTTTTAACTAGTCATCACTGTGCACTATTGCCATATAGACATAGCTGGAGGGACAGGTAATGATATCAAAATAAGAATACAAAAAACAAGAGAAGCTTTCATTACATTGGGAAATTTATGGAAATGAAAACAAAGCCTCACATAAATGTCAAGTCAGTCCTAGTGTATGGTTTTAAAACATGAAGAACAACATACCAATTACCAAGAAAATACAGACTTTTATAAATAAGTGTTGACATAGAATAGAAGGATTGTAATGGTATGACAAGATCGCAAATGTAGAACTGACAACAACAGCCAGAAAATGTGGGTCGGTGGAATAAGAGATGAGAAGAAGGGGGTGATGATGTATGGTGCCATATTAAACCTGTTGATAGCATTACAAGACCTAATCTTCACACTCAGACAGCTGAGTGAAAAGGCCCTTGAGTATTATAAGAGTGAGATGCATCTTTGTTTCATAGATCTGGAAAAGGCGTTTGACAGGGTCCCCTGGAGCAAACTTTGGGACTGTTTGGCAAGGAAGAATATTCCAGCACCTCTGATTCATGCTATACTGAGCTTCTACAAGTCTTGCAGAAATTATGTGAGGACAGCAAACCATAAGTCAGAAGAGTTCAGGACCACCACTGGTGTAAGACAAGGTGATATCCTATCACCTTACCTCTTCATACTCCTTATGGACGATGTCATCAAGGCATGTAAGGAGAGAACAAGAAAGTATTCAGTGGGGTACTGGAAGATGAGACAGGTCTATATTTCGGAGCTGGCATTTGCTGATGATGTTGCCCTGATTGCTAAATCAGAGGCACATCTCCAATCCAACCTGCAAGTCTGGAAGGAAGAGCTGGAGAAGAGAGGGATGGTCATAAGCAGCTCTAAAACAAAATCCATGGTGATATCACGAGAAGAAAGAAAACATCAGATTAAGTTGGGAGAACAGGTCCTGGAGCAGGTCGACCACTTAAAATACCTCGGAGCTATTATAGACCGAAAGGGAGGCATCAAAGAAGAGTTGCCCACTCGAAAAGCAGCAGCTGGGAGACTTTTTCAGGCCATAAATCGAGGATTCCTCAGCAAGAGAGAGGTTGGTAAGAAAACGAAGATGGCTGTATACCGCTCCACCTATGTCCCAGTCTTGACATACGGATGCGAGTCATGGGCAATGACTTCTACCCATAAAAGCCAGATCCAAACCTCAGAAATGAGGTATCTGAGGAAGGTGGTTGAAGTAACAAGAAGAGACATGGTACGCAACCAGACGATACGTCCAAGGCCTTAAATCCTACCCCCTGCAGACCCAAGTAGAACAGTCCCAACTTATGATGGATTGTGCCATGAGACTGCAGCGAATGGGAGCGAAGTTCGGGATACCACGACAAGCATGGGAAACAAAGAGCCCATGGAATTTCCAGACCCCTAAGAAGGAAGAGGGGGGGAGGGACGACCCAGAGTCCGCTGGGAGGACAACATTAGACAATCTTTGAAGGATCGAGGACTAGAATGGAACCAGGCCAGGAGGAAGACAGCCGATAGGATAGTCTGGCACTCTCTCTTCCAAACCTCTACAACCTCACGGTTAGAAGGGGAACGACTAAGTAAGTAAGATAGCATTACAAGGCAGTCCTTGTTTTAGAATCATCATGGTAAGAAAGGCATCATGTAGATTTTAAAAACACACGGAGAAGAGAACTGAAGACATAAATAAAAATATGGACAAGACATGGAAATAACTTGGATTCTGACACGTGACAGGAGGACTTGGTATGTCTTTGTTGAAGGCCTTTGATGTCACGTGACAGGAGGACTTAGTATGAGTTGTGTTGAAGGCCTATGCTCCTGTGGTGAGCTATAAGGTATTAACTGATTTATTGGTATGACAAACGAAGAACTGGAAGGTGTTAATGAATTCGAATACTTAGGTTCAATCATCAACATCTCTGGCGACTGTGCAGTAGAATTTAAAAGAAGACTTGCAATTGCTTCACATAAACTAACACAGATGAAAAACCTATGGCAAGGCACAAGCAAAGAAACAAAGTTACAACTGATCAGAGCATGTATATTCCCAGTAGCAACATATTTCTGCGAGACATGGACACTCAATAAAACAGTTGCAAAAAAGATTACATCATTCGAAATGAAATGCTACAGAAGGATGTTGAGAATACCCTGGACAGAAAAAAAGACCAACAGAGAAGTACTGCACTCACTAAACGTACAGGAACATTGGCTCCTAAATACCATCGCAATAAGGAAGCTGAAATTTTTCGGTCATCTAAAAAGACATAATAGTCTGGAAAAAACAGTGATGGAAGGCATGGTCCCTGGAAAAAGGGGAAGGGGTCGACCTAGACGACGGTGGACCCAGGACATCACAGAGTGTATGAACTTTTCTTTTGGATGATGCAGGTCAACTTGCCCAGAATTGTGATGCGTTCAGAGCATCTGTAATCGAGACAATTTTCTGGAGAGATGCCACGTGACAGGCGGACTTGTTATGTTTTTTGTTGAAGGTCTACGTTTCCTCGGGGAGCTAAATGGTAATAATTGATTGATTGATGTGACAAAATGAAACAATGTGTAGAAGTTCAGAAACGCATTTTTCCTCAATTACGCATTCCCAAGACGATCAAAGATTTTCTTTGTTGCCAAAATAGGACAAAGCTAACCCAGATGAACTGTGAACTGGCCGCCTATGGCAAGAGTTGCAGCGTCGACTCAGCAGCTCTCAGAACCAATGTTGAATGTGGCATGTTACCTAAACCATGCCGGGAAAGTTCCCAGCTGTTTTCAGCCAGAATACAACAGCATCTGCCAAAAGGTGACTTTTTGTTGTTGTCATAGATTTTGGATGGAGGCGGGGGCACGTGTTGTTTTTTTTTTTTTATTTTTCTGTCTTTGTTTGTTTTTTTGTGTTTTTTTTCTTTTTTTTTTTCAGCCAGAATTACAAACAGGTGATCAAGATAGATTCTGGTCCCGTCTGAATAAGGTGAGAGATAAGGTAAAGAAATAGATTTCACGAGTGAAATGGTGAAAAAGGTAGAGTCTGTCCCTGGATTGAGAAGATACTCTAAGTCCAGCCTATCGCTACGACTGAAATTTGTTTATCAGACAGTTTACCTTTCTGTATATATTAACATATACGCTATACCCACTCACATACACACACACAGATAAGTGACGACAACGTGACGCAAAATCGTGAAACTATAGTAAATGGAGTAGGGATATTGGGCCGAGCTGACCAACACAGGTAATTAAGTTTTATGTTAAGTTTATTTATCATAAAGAAAACTTCACAACATCCAGTTTCAAATAGCAATATAAAATCATAGGTTACAGAAATAGTAAAGAAATAGACACATAAGTGCAACCCCTTCTGTTGAGACAAGATCCCGTTAGAAGAAGTTATTAACCCCAAAAAGGTCAAAAGATTTGCACTATGGCATAGAATTTGACTATACTGTAAAGAACAGAGTTTCTAATTAATCTATCTTGAAATTAACAGTACTAGCAAACATAAGAAAGAAAAAAACAAAGTAAGTACAAGGATAGAAGAATTACAATAGAAGAATTATTCACTCCTTCTTTCTCTCGCTTCTGACAAAACCTGTGGCCACATTTAGTATCGCTTACCTAATAAGGGTTTTCACATTATCTGGAACATATCTCCATGATACAACCACAAATCCAGGGTTGGGTTTTGACAAAATAAGCCCCGTTCCTCCAAGACTTATTAATCCTCTTATTGGGGAACGCTTACTTTGTTACTGTTAATTGGATCTGAGTATGTCACATCAGTTAGTCCAGATAGAGAATGTCAGGTAGATAATTCTTTTCTGGATAAATCCTAGCCACAACACAGTGGTCGGTAGTCGGGTAGTGTTAAATTTGATAACTTCGCCACAGTGGGCTGAATGTAAATGAAAAAATGGAAAAGAAAGCTGGTTAGCTGTATGTCCAGTTAAATTAATTCTTATAGTCTTTTGTTGGTACTCTCTCTCTCTCTCTCTCTCTCTCTCTCTCTCTCTCTCTCTCTCTCTCTCTCTCTGGGTGAAACAAGAGGGCCAAACATGTCAACCTCGAAGACCCTATATCTATATAAGAATGTTTTTTGTACTGTTGGACTTAGATCCGTTTTCTCAGATTCAGCCCGCTGGTAGGTTTTGGTTTGTGTGACCCGTACTGGATTTTAGGAAGAAAATACAAAACATTTAACCCCCATATAGTATTTTATTCAAACCCGCGTAAAGGTATAATTTATTATCCACTCGGTTATTAGATTTGATTAGAAAACACAAGTGTATAGCTTATCTTATCGTTCTTATTAACCCGTGAAATAAATTCTAGTCATTTACACAATTTTGCACATAATGGATTAGAGATAAAATATATATTTCGTCAGTACTACATNGCCTNGTGCANTTNCTNGNCNATTANAATANCTNTNTTCNGGGANATNGCNAGNAANTANATNAACGCTACAGCCGGTAAAATTGCTATAAATTATTCTAATTCGCTANTCNATTNACACCACAAAAATCCTAGTGAAATATAATGACGAACTTTAACAATTAAATCACTCAAAAATGCTAGTATAATATTTACCGCAACACAGAAATTTAAATTATCTCCAATCGAAATACTAAGTAATTCCACTAGTACAATGGTCTAGGATTCGAAGCTAGATGTTCCGAAAATTCTGAGGCGACTAGATAATTGAGTTTAAAGGATGAGGTATATGTACTGTTCAAAAAAAGAAACGCAACATTATTGCAGTGGTAATGGACACCAAATTTCAAACTTGTGCCAAAATTTTATATTACGGAATTAATGTTTCAATCTTGGCATGAAGAAACTTTCAGACTTTACCAATGAAATGATGTTCATTAAATTTGGTTTGGACTTTTATTCTTTGCGACTGAGGCCTCTGTTTCAGTAAGGTGTATGGCCTCCTCTGGCCTCTATCAGAGAACGACATCTCCTTGACATGGATCCGATTACCCGTTGGATCTGTTGTTGTGGGATGGCTGCCCACTCTTCCCACAGTGCAAGAGACAACTGTCGGAGATTGGCTGGAGTCACGTCTCGCTGGCGGAGTCGTCTGTCGAGTTCATCCCATAAGTGTTCTATGGGGTTCATGTCTGATGACATGGCTGGCCACAGAATGGTCTGGACGTTGTTGTCAGTGATGAACTGGGTGGTGAGTTATGCCACATGAGGTCGAGCGTTATCCTGCTTAAAAATCGACCCTCGTGCAGCCAGAAGTGGAAGGACGTGAGGACGAGGAATTTCAGCGACGTATCGTTTGGCATTCAGGCGTCCTTCATTTTGCACCAGTGTCACTTCTTCTCATGCAGTTGATCGCCCCCCATATCAGTACACCTCCACCACCATGTGGAGGAGCCTCATCAACGCTGTTCTGGGCGTGGCGCTCATGGACTCTGCGGTAAACTCTTCTCCGTCTATCGTGTCGCTGGAGCAAAAAAAATGATTCATCACTAAACCAAACCCGTCTCCAGTCATTCCCAACGGTCCATTGACGATGCTGGTTCGCCCACTGCAGTTGGTTCTGGCGATGCCGGTCCGTAAGAACAGGACCTCTGTAGGGTCTTCTAGCCCAAAGACCAGAGTCGTGCAGCCGGTTCCTGACCGTTTGATCTGAAATTCGACGAGCTGCTGACATTGACTGGACTGTGGAGGACGCAGATGCAAGTCGATTCCTGAGGTGACGCAGCCGTATGAAGCGGTCTTCGGCAGGAGTTGTGACTCTGGGACTTCCACTACGCGGCCAGTCTGCCACTAAAATCTGCCAGTTTCTTGAAATCGCCTCCGAAGGCGACTAATGGTGCTTCTAACCACATTAAATTGTCTGGCCACTACACTTTGTGACTGTCCAGTCTGTAAAACGTCCAATGATGATCAGTCGTTGTTCTGTAGGGAGATGAGTCATACTTGCGCATTGAATTTTCAACTGAATTTATTCGAGGAGCGTCAATCTTTTATAGGCATTCAATATTATGGTCAGAGAGTTTTGTGATTCAGTAAGTTTCACGGAATTCTCATGAATCTGTCACGAGTTATTGTCAAAAAATGTTGTTTTGACCTTGACCTCTTTCATGACCTCACGAATAATGAGGTGAGTACAATTCAGGTAACCAAGAGAAGTTAATGACCAGGTGGACACAGTCGATAGGTTGACTGATGTCCAATCAGCGAATATCTTTTATAAAAGTAACACCAAAAAAGTTGCGTTTCTTTTTTTTGAACAGTATTATGAAATAGGTCTTAATTCGCTAGCTCTTGCGAGATATCACGCCTTGCCCGTAATTTTTGGGGAAATCTGTGGTCAATTTCTGAATGAAAGCTTTATTTCTTACTTCTGCCGACCGCATAAAACTTTGGCAACGAGCAAACAGTCTTCTGATCTCCGCTCGTTCCGTAGCTAATTACATTCTCTGGGACTCACGAACAGACGGATGAAGTCGGTAACTGTGGTTATCGCCCCTTTCTACGTGCATCATAGTCTGATCTGTCACTATTTCAACGATTGCTCAATCGCTCGCGCGATAATCCAGTTAACGGCTCTTACTCGCTAGTTGTTTACCTGTCCCGTCGTGGACTAGTTAATAAGTCTGTTTGTAAACCTTCCTATTGCCTGTAAGACAATAGAAAAAGAAAAAAATAGGCGTGGCTACAATTATGAGTTTGACAGATATAGAAGTACATGGGTTCTGCGTTAACCAACGTGCATACTAATAAGGAAGCAAAGGAGGGAGCCAATTGGGAACGAAGACGTGCTGATATTTGTAATCTATTTACATAACCTATCACAGTACGTCCCGGCTTGAAGATATGAAACCCTTTCATGTCTACTTTATGGAAAAAGAGTTACCTATATCCGTAGCTTCCGGGTGACTGTTTTCTTCACTCTCATCTTCCTCCTCCTTCGTTGTCCAATTCCTACTCATAAAGTCTGCTCCTACGTTTTCCTCTCCTGGTATGTATTCGGTGTACGTTTGAAAGAGTGTCGCCGAGTTTGACATCGTTGAAAGATTCCGTGTGTTTGCAGTGGAAGTTCCCTGCAACTATCGTCATCTTCAACATCTTCGGTAGCTATAGCGACCGACAGGATATGTTCGGAGGTCGGCACCGGTCTTTCCAAGTATTTCTTTAACAGATTTACACGGTAGACCTTCTCCTTTCCTTTAATAGAGATCTGGTAGTTGCGATCGTTTTAAGGACGGTAAACGGCTCTTGCCATCCGATGCGTAGTTTGTTGTTTCCCGGTTGGGAGTAGCAAAGCAAAAACTTTCTCTCCTGGTTGCAATTCTCTTTCTTTCGCGGCTTTCTTGTATCGTTTAGCATGCTTTGCGCGTGCTTTCTTAAGGTTGGTTGTTGCTAGATCCCATCATAGCTGTAACATTTCCTTAAGTTCCGATACGTAATTATGGCTGAGACGACTGTCTCATCAGCCTTCTGGTCTGTCAGGGACCGAAGTAAGGCTTCTAGCCGCCCCTTAATAGGTCTGCCGAATAAAAGAGTAGCTGGAGGAAACCCTGTAGATGTATGGGGGCTTCCCTGTAGACGAATAAGGCTGCAGGAATGAAAAGGTCCCAATCTTCAGGTTTCTATTGGCCCAGGCTTACATAACATCGTGGTGAGGCTTTTGTTAACACGTTCTAGTAACCCACTTTCGATCTGATTATAAGGGCTTGTGTAGATTTGCTGGTCCCTCAAGATCTTAAAGATCTCTTCCATTAACAGGCTACGGTATTGGGATCCGTTATCTGTCAAAACTTGTTGAGGGAATCCCAACCGTGTAAAATCTGCACTAGGGCTTCTGCGACATGCTTGGAATCCGTGCATGTTAGCGGTATAGCTTCTGCCCACATAGTGAATATGTCGATTAAGGTCAGGATAAACCTGTTCCTTTTTTTAGTCCTTTCTAGGGGACCTACAATGTCGACAGCAACCCGTTCAAATGGTGTCACCACTATTGGCATTTTCACCCATGGGAACTGGGGGTGTCCAATGCTTGGGTGCCACCCGTTGGCACTTGGCGCAGGATGTCACGTACCTGATAATATCAGAGTTCATTCTGGCCACCAATAGTGAGTCGATATTCGCTGATTTGTGGCGTTTTGTCCCATATGTCGCTAAAGGGAAGAGAGTGCCCCATTTCTAAGAGTTGGTCTCTGTACTGCGTCGGTATAGGAGCTGATTATGCCCTTGATCAGGATTGCCCGTTCTAACGATATAGTACTCCATCCTTAGAAAAATGTCCCCGTTGTGTCTGGGGTCCTTGACCAGGGCAGTTTCCTAAAACCAGTGGCTCCAATGTAGGGTCCTTTTGTTGCGCCTCTTTTAGTTCCTTAGGTAACAAATTTGATCCGCAGGCTCCCGTTCCTTTATTAGTTTGCCCTCTTGTGGTTACTGCTGTCACAATTGGCTCTTTCGGTCTCCCAATAAACTCATATCTACAGCCAAGTTATGACTGGGGTAGATCGGGTCATCATTTAATAGCCGCTTTGATCACACCTCTGAACAAAAAATCAGGAGTGTATCTCACCATCGCGATGGGGAAGCGTCATGGGTGCATCTCCTTTGAAAACTCCCAAAACGTTTTGACGGTTTCTTCTGTTTCTTGACCGGGCTTGACCAATGTGTCTTGCTACAATGTCAATCATCACCGGGACAATCCTGTATCACAAACAAACAATATGTTGAAGGTCCCGTTCCAAAATAACAGTTCCTTCCGTTGAGGGCCTCTCCCTCTCAGGTTGAGAATCACTTGACATTAATTCTTCCTTGCGAGGCTGTTTGCAACCATCCGATTGCGATTTAGGCCCGGTGTGCTTGCTTTGTTCAGATGTCACGTGCGCAGGGATTTTTTACTTTGTCACCCTGTCCTTTCTGGCCGGCGCTGCCATGTTGGACGATTAGGCTGATCAGAATTTTTGTTGTTTGTGGGGTACCTGTTTTTATAGTATTTAGATTTTTCAGGAGGGGAATTTTGGGGTACAGTTTCTTTGTGGTTTATGGTGGTGCGAGAGAATGGGAAGACTGTTCTAGATTAGTTTTCCGAGAAGCTCTTTCTGTCGGTTTACGTTTTGTGACTGGCAGGTTCGGCCAGGCATTGTTATATCGCTCATCCTTGCTTAAAATGTCTTCCAGCTTTTCTGCGCCTTGTTCAGTCAGAAATCTTCGGGTGTCACTTGGACAAAGTGTTCTTTATTTGTTCGGTTACGACGAACCATCCTCAAGTCCTTCATATGGTGAGAGGCAAGCTCTGAAAGCTCCAGGGCACTTTTGGTCAAGTATCCCTTCAGACGAGAAAAGAACTGGGTGAAAAGTTTTCAGTGCTTTCCTTTCTGCTGTTATGGGCTCTTACTCGCTAGTTGTTTACCTGTCCCCGTTCGTTGGACTAGTTAATAAGTCCTGTGTTGTAAACCTTCCTAATGCCTGTAAGACAATAGGGAGAAGAAAACAAAATAGGCGTGGCTACAATTATGAGTTTGACAGGATATAGAAGTACCTGGGTCTCTGCGTTAAAACGAACGCATTACTAATAAGGAAGCCAAAGGTGGGAGCCAGGTGGGAAGCAAAGACGTGCTGATATATGCTAATCTATTTACTTAATCCCTATCACAGTTTGTGATACTTTTGTTTTTATTTTACCCTGTCCGGCTTATTTCTGTTTTTCCACTCATTCTACAGTCGTTATCATCCATTACCTTTTCATTTTTACTTCTTCATTATCAGTCCGTTTATCCACAGTGTCATTTTCTATGTTTTACTTTAATTTTGTTTTCTGTTTCCTTTTATTGAACACATTCTTTATATCGCTATATTCTTCGCCTTCTCAATTTATGTGCCCTTTTTTTTAAAATCCATTTTTTCTTCATTTTACTTCAGCCCTTCTCCTTCTACCTCCTCCCTTGTATTACTTTCTTCCTCCAAACTCTTCAAAATTCGATAACATCTCCTCTTATAATTATGGATTTACACAAACACATTTCTTTCTGACATGAAATCAGAAGTGAAGATTCTTTAAATACACGTCAGGCTGGGGACAGTGTGGCAGATAGAAAGAATACTGGGAGGTTCATGACTAAAAAAAAATAAAACAAGTTTTGGAATGGCAGACAAGACACAGGAAAGACCTAGGATATACAGTGGAGATAATGCCAAGGATGGTCTTCAAACCATTAGGTACAGGCTGCGAAAGAGCAATAAGCTCAGCAGCCCAAGGTAAACAACAAAAAACAACATCCTTAAGTTAATGATTGCATTCATGCATATATTTCTCCTGTGACAACCTGACTAGATGTCCTTCTTTCCAGTCTTCTGGTATTTCTGTTCTGTCTCCCAGACTTTACAAAGTCATTTCTATAATATTTCTGCCAACAAAAAATGTATTCTTTTCCTTTTCTTAGTATTACTTTTTTTTCTACTTGCATTGCAGTCGCCACTGTTGCTCGTCCTCTTGTAGGAAACCTGCATTGAAACATTTATGAGCTGTTGCTTCGTTTGTTTCCATAGCAATGTGGTTTTACATAATGAGGTTACCATCCCCTTGCACAACCTCACGTGAGTCGCCTCTTGATGATGTGTCCATCGCATCCGATGAGGACCAATGACATCTCCTCGTGCTGTGTTTCTGTCTCCTCACAGACACACGAGAGCTGCACGAGATAGACAAGAAAATTTGCCCGTTTTATAACCTCTTTAATTTTGTTTTTATATTTCAGATTACCATACTCCAACTCAGTTTACAGACCGTACGCCCCTACTCAGCGGGAAAACATGGAGGTAATGGCACTGTTGGTGGAAAGTTCACCAGCAGTGTCAGCGTCGGGCAGTAGTAAAGCGGTGCTGAAGATGTTGGTCTATCCATTGCTGGTACTTCTCCTGGCTGCTGCAGTCATTGAAATTAATTTAACTTTTAGATAGGAATGATTCTATATGCTCACCTACAGCAACATGTTCATCAACTGAATTAAAAGACTTACACACTTTATAATGTACTTTTCCTTAGCAGTCATGGACAAATATTGCACACTTTTTATAGTTTTTGTTTCAGGGGACATTTCAAGAAAAAATATTAATATCTTTAAGCACTCGTAACTATGCGAACACAATTTCCAATAGTGTTCTAGAATTTGTGAAATAGTCCCAAATTTTAAAAAAAAGCTATAATATAAAAACTTGTTCTAGTTTCGCTAGTATCAAAAACATCTTCATTATATAATCTTTTGTGTTGTGTGTGTCACCTAACTCTTTTCATTAGCGGAGGCTCTCTATTAAAATCAAATCCAATGGTGCAGCAGAAGAATAATTACGGTCCCTTGTGAGAGCCCTTGAGTTCGATTGCCATTTTACCGTGGCTGATTCAACAGATCTGGAGAGAAAACTCCATGTGACATTTTTTTTAAAACAAATACTTTTTATTGCCCCTACATTGTGACAATGAAAATTAAATACATTTATTGTCGGTGACAGATTCAACTTTTAGCTTCTATTAGGGATTTGCCGTCAAACGAATAACTATTGAAAACCCGAGACTCCTACAAATAAGTGACTTATAATAAGACTCGTAAATCGGTATATTGCAGGCTTTCGTGAGATATAAAGATGTTAGAAACTAGACATACAGACAAGCAACTGAGGGAGGGTAGGCTTACTGGAGGGGGGGGGGGGGACCCCCCCCCCCCCGGAACTCAGGACCATCACGAACGCTACAGGAAGTTGAATCGTGACTAACCATACTGTCAACCAAGCACCACAAACATAGTGCTTCGTAGACAGTGGTCATTAAAAACATTTTTCATGTAACTACGGATCTTTCGGATCCGGAGGAACCGACCCCAGACCGAATTATAGACGTTACTAATCACTTACCGTTAGCTCTCCCTAATTTACCCAGTATAGGCGCCAGATAACACAAAATAAAGACCGGAATTTACAGTGTCTAGCAAATTAAAAAAAGAATGAGAACAAAACACATTAACATTGTTAAAATGAGCTCTTACAAAGCAGTACCAGTGGTTCAGCGGCTTGCGTGATTTCTTGCTGTACAATCATTCCGGGTTCAATCATCGCCTGAGGTATCTGTATATTAAAAGAAATTTTTCAGGGTACCTGCTTTTAGTTTGAGCAGAAATTTTAAGAACAAATAAAAAACTTTATTTGTGGCTCTTATTTTCTCTTATGACCTTTCAACTCTCCACTGAGTATATGACCTCAACAAACATATGCTAACTCTTCTTATCCTGTGCCATCATCTCAAGGTCTATCCATGTCGTCTTCGGTCCTATCATGTCATTATCCAGTTCTCTTCTCCATGTCTTCTACAGTCCTATCATGTCATTATTCAGTTCTCTTCTCAATGTCGTCTTCGGTCCTATCATGTCATTATACAGTTCTCTTCTCCATGTCTTCTACGGTCCTATCATGTCATTATACAGTTCTCTTCTCCATGTCGTCTTCGGTCCTATCATGTCTGTTGCGTGATAAATTCTCGCAACATCGTTTTATTACAATATCTATTTTATAACGCAAGGGCAACAACTGCTTGAAATTTATAGTCACTTTTCTCGGTAAGCATTTGTCTTCTCGCGTTGGTATTGAATGCAGTTAAGTTTTGAGCTGTGGTCTTTTTGCGCTGGACTGCGCATGACTGGTCTTGTTTTTTGGTCGATCGGTTTCCGCCCACCACTAGTGGAGTGAGCGATTTGAATGGCGAAAGAGATGCCTCGTTGAAGAGGGGATCTCCGCTATTTTTTTGTTCTGTCAGGGATGTGTAGTCCTCTTAATGGATATTTCGTTTATTCGAGATAATACCTCTAGTGTTTCCCACATGCCGGGAGGCGTGATATTTCTGTGTATTTCATGAAAGCAAGGTAAATTGACTTTTTCATTAACTCTATCGATTTTTGGTCGTGAACGATTTCTGGTTCATAGCCTGTCTTTCGAAAGTCGTCGTCACGAGATGTTTTCCCAGCTCACATGTCGCTGTATTGTACTGCATCGGTTGATGCAGGTCCCAAGGACCATTACTTGCTACTTTGTTAAATGAACTAGGTTTGGAAAACCTTTATTATCTAGAGGATATTTTTGAGGACATTATTTATACTCGGCAGACGTGTCTGTCTTGCTGAAGTCAGACTAAGGAGAGTGAACTGATCTCATACATCTGGTTATCTCCTGGCTGTTATAGAAAATGATGGAGTTTTTCACCTGACTACATTTACAGCACTATGAAATATAACATGCATCTGACTCATCATTGTAATGCTGTCTACCGTCTATTGCTGTATTGAATGTTGCTGTGATAATGACTGTTTGATGTGCCTACATATTCGCGTAACCATTTTGTCACTGTGGCGTCCACAATAAATAATGAAGAAAAACGTCAACGGCTGTTACAAGAATCATTGACTTTATACGTCGTGAGTTTACTGACGTCCTATGTGGATTGCCCTGTTATTTTTGTATGAACATTGTTTGACTGAACACATCTGCACACTACACAAAACCAGACATGCGGATACCATCCATCATCATATGGCATCACGCATCATTTGGTGGCCATAAGCTGGTTTGATTCTGGTACCAGCAAACACGGGGTCCCTTACCCACTTCATTTTCAACAAGAATTCATCAGCACCCTTCAAGAAATTAACATTCTTCAATACAGTCAACATCTTCAAAATTTTCAAAGTACTCGGCGTTGCCCGGTAAAAGTCAAAATTTCAACTTTTTGACGGAAACAAGAATTTGACAGTACCCGGCGTTGTTACATGTTGCCGGATAACTCGGACTGCTGTTATCTTTTACGCAAGTCAAGCAAGTTGCTGCTGTCAAGGTTCCAGTGCTGTCGTTTTTTGAGAAGGTCAAGTGCCGGTTGAAACGGGTTGTTTTCTGAAGAAGGCCAAGTACCGATTTCCATCAACTTACTTTTGGATTAGAAGGTCAAGTGCCGAAACAACTCAACACACAGTATTTCAGAAGCTCCTGTACCATCGTGTTAGCAGTGGAAGCAGTTCAGATGTGCCATCATCGTTGGAGCTTCGCTCTTTAGGACGTTGATTGACATCCGTTTTTCTGCTGTTCTACGATTGGAAGCCTATAAGTTAAGTGGCCTGTTTGTATGTAAACTGTGCCCTTATACTTCTGCTGAGTCTTCTGTGTATCATCTCATTCTATATGTTATATGTCTATATGTTATTTGTATATTTATATGTTTATATTTCAGCGGGTTCTCGGTTGGGTGGTGTCTCCGTTAGATTATGCCACGTCATAGAGGTCGTCTATTGTGAGCGTTTTCTGTAGGGTTTGCAAATTTCCGATACTGGAATTTGCTAAGCGACTTCTGATGCTATTTATGTTAGCTGTGATGACATGTTTTAATATTGTTTTCGTTATTATTTCGCATTCTTTAGTTTTGTTTTGATTTGTTTGTATTTGTTAGCCTACTCTTGTCTATAATTTAGTTTCATACAACATTTTTGTTTATACACTGTGGTGTCATGTATTTTGTTTAATTATAGCGCAGATATCGTCACATTTTTTGTGATATTTCATTAATTTCTGCTTTATTTTTAGTTGATTTCTGCGAACGTTTTTGTATTGTTGCTGATCTTTGTTATTGTTTACATTGTTATTGTTTACATTGTTTGCATTGTTTACATTTTCAATGTTTACATTCTGCATGTGTTTACATAGTCATTGTTTACAGTTATAGTAATTAGTTAATGGGCTATGCTAATGCACTGTTACTACTACACTGATGATAAATGAATGATGAATAGTGTCGTGCACTATTGAATGAGAAGTGCACTTATGATCAAGAATTGAGTTCTGATATTTCATATACAAGTTCTTTGATTGGAGACTTGTTTCCCACAGAGACTGGGATAATATAATGTGATGTGAATATACAAGTGCTTAATTAAGACTTGTTACACTTAGGTTTGAAATAAATTAGTTAATTATTTCAGGTTTTGGACTCATATGTTAGACAACATGTCTACATTTGAGCACTTTATTGATCAGGGTAAATTGCTTGGGAAGACTGGTGATAAGTTAGAAGAATTTGCAACTGCTCGATATGATAAAGCAATGGAAGCTGAACAAAAGAAACTGCAGATGCAGGTGGATGAAAAAAGATTCCAAATGGAAATGGAAAAAACAAAACAGGGAACTACAGCTAGAAGCTGAAAGACTTCAAAAAGAGGCTGAGAATAAAAGACTTGAAAAAGAAGCTGAAAATGAAAGACTTCAAAAAGAGGCTCAGGCTGAGGAAAGAAGATTACAGAGAGAGTCTGATGAGAGGAAAGAGAAAGCCAAAATGGAACATGAAGAAAAGGTCTTAGCTTTAGAGTTGGAAAAATTGAAATTGACGAGCATGAGTAATGGTAATGATTCAAACACGGGTTCATCTTCTGGTAAGGCTAATAATGATACTTTTAAGATTAAGTTACCAACATTTAGTCCTTCCAGTGATGACATAATGTTCTATCTGGACAGATTTGAACAAGCATGTACAGCTCATAACATAGACAAAGCAAAATATGTTTATCAGTTATCAGGGATACTGACAGGTAAAGCTCTAAGTATATTAAATATGGTGGATGAACCTGACAAGAACAATTATGAGGTTGTCAGGGCCGCTTTGTTAAAGAAATATCTGCTTAACGAAGACGGCTATCGTCTACAATTTAAAAACATGTTACCTGAAAATGGAGTTGAATTCTCCGAGTTTATTGCAAGAATACGCATTACTTTCTCACGATGGGTTGAACTATCTAAGACGGAAAAAACTTATGAAGGACTTATGGACTTAATACTTAGAGACAAAGTCATGTCGTCTGTCAATGAGTCTTTCCTTGCTTTCCTTCATGAACGTAAACCTAAAACAATAAAAGAAATGGAAGATTTCTGTTGCCAATACGTAACTGCGCACCCACACATAACCATGGGTAACTCTAAAGTGAAAGAAGGTTTACCAGTTGCTTCGGCAGCTCCGTATGGCCAAAACTTTGCTCGTAGATTCCAACAAAATTTTGATAGAAAGAGTAGCGGTAATTTCTGTCAAAATCATGGAAATCAATTTCATGGTGATTCTTCTTCGAAGAATTGGAGACAACCTGATAGTGGTCGTTACTATCACCCTAATAATTATAAGCATTTCAAAAGAGGATATGGTAATAGAGGTTATTCCTGCCGAAGACCTCAGAACCAAACAAATAGATGTTCGCATCAATGTGAACATGATAGTAATCGTGGAAACTGGAATTCGAACCAGGATAACAATTACAATAGAGACAATAATAACTGCAGAGATAATAATAACTCTGATAACTTCAGAGGTAATAATAGTCGGGGTAGATCTCAACACCAAAAAAGAGATATCAGCAGGCTAATGCTGTACAACAGGAAACTGAGGGAGCCTGTAATCATGTTGTTGATAGTAAAAAACTTTGACGCTGTCACTGGTTCTGCTTTTGACTTTGAGAGAGCAAACAAATGCCCCCAATGCAGTACTTTATTCGAACCGGGTACCATAACTACTTTGAGTTGTGGTCACCCACTTACCGCTCTTCCTGCTGCTGTTGCGCATGACGGGAGGGGTTCTTTAATTCTACATAAGGGTCTTGTTAATGATACTCCGGTCTCACTACTTTTCGATTCCGGATGCACCACTATTGGTGTTAGACAATCGCTTGTAGATCCATCTTGTGCTACAGGAAGGGTTATGAAATGTGTCACATTGGGCGGCAGTCTGGAAAAATATCCTACTGCTGTAATTCGCATTGCCACTCCTTTCTTTACGGGAGGTGTGCATGCTTGTCTCTTACCTAATCCTATTGCGGACCTTATTATTGGTCGTATTCACGGAGTTAGGGAGTGTACCCCACAGCAGATTGCTGCTTGGGAAGATAATAACATGCAAGCTACAAATGCAGTGGTTACAAGAGCACAAGCTCTACAAACACCCGAAACTTCACTGAATAGTGATAATGGAGTTGATAGCCAAGATAGTCACTTAGTAATCACTCGTGACTCTTTCATAAAATTGCAAGAAGAAGATCCTTCTTTTAAAAAATTCTTCGTTCTTGCGAAGAAAGGTGATCCGAATCAGGATACAAATAGAAAATCTTGGATCGCAATGAGAAACGGCGTACTTGTACGTATGGTACAAGATTCGACTACGTCGGCACATTCGCAAATTCTTGTTCCCAAGAGCATGAGAGTGCAAATATTACAACATGCTCATGACTCGCAATGTGCTGGACATATGGGTTTTTTCCCGTACGAAGTCGAGAGTCCTTGCGGCTTTCTTTTGGCCTTTTGTCAATAAGGACATTCGTATTTACTGCCGATCATGCAAGGTATGTCAGGAGGTCAAATCTAGAGGACCACGACATGCTGCGCCTATCCAGGCTGCTGACATTCCTATTCGGCCGTTCAGAAAATGGCCATAGATATTATTGGCCCTTTTAAGGTCAAGTCGGCCAGAGGACATCAGTTTATCCTTACATGTGTCGATATGTGCACACGTTGGCCAGAGGCTATTCCTCTTAAGAGCATATCTACTACAGATATCGCAGATGCTCTTTGGTTGGTATTTTCTCGCTTGGGGTTCCCCAGAGAAATATTGTCAGACCATGGCACTCAACTCATATCGGACACTATGTCACAGGTAATGTCTACCTTACATATTGAACGATCTCTCAGTAGTATCTACCATCCTATGTCTAATGGGTTAGTTGAGCGTCTGAATAGAACGCTCAAGACTTTGCTTGGTAAGATAACTGAAGATCATCCTCAAGATTGGGACAGGGTTTTACCCGCGGCTCTCTTTGCCTATAGAGAAGTCCCTAATGAACACACAGGATTTTCTCCTTTCGAACTTGTCTTTGGGCGCGCGTCCACGCGGCCCTATGTCTTTATTACACGATCTCATCACTGCCGATGATATTAGCGATGAAACTCAATCCTCATATGAGTATGTCATTGCTCTTAGACAAAAGATCATTGAGGCATGTAAGCTAGCAACTGCTTCATCAGAAATTGCTAAAGAGAAGGCAAGACAGTTTGCTAACAAGAATAGATGTCTACGACAACTTTGTCCAGGTGACAAAGCATTCGTCCTACTCCCCAGTAGGGAAAATAGACTTCTTATTGCATGGAAAGGTCCGTTGCAATAGTCTCTCGGATTTCCGATGTTGACTATGTGGTCGATATTGATGGAAAGCATAAAACTTTCCACATAAACATGCTTTCGGAATTTCACGAACGTCCGGACTATTTGCTGCCTATTTTCCAGGCAACGGATGATGCTCCTGCACCTCACGGTCATTATTCATCCCTGTCTGTCATACAGGATGAGGAATCTACCTTCTCTGATGTTAATCTTCCCCTTCCAGTGGTTCCATTACATTCTACGGAATCTTGGAAAACCGTTTCTGTTTCTCCTAATCTTTCTGGTGACGAACATCGACAAGTCTCGTCGATGTTACAAACATTTCAGGATGTTCTCACTGACATTCCTGGACACACAGATGTCATAGAACATGACATAATTCTTACCGACAATAATCCAATTAGGGTTAGGCCTTATCCTATTCCTATACACTTTCAGTCGCAAGTGGAAAAGGAATTGGATGAAATGATTCAATTAAATATAATTGAACCATCGACTTCACCATATTCTTCTTCCATGGTTATTGTCCGGAAGAAGGATAAGAACATACGAATTTGTGTTGATTATCGCAAATTGAATCAGGTCACAAAGTTCGATGCTGAACCGATGCCTTTGTTAGAAGATCTACTGATTAGACTTTCTAATTCTAGATTCTTCACTAAACTTGACTTGTCTAAAGGTTATTGGCAAGTGCCTTTAGCAGAGCATGCCAAACCTCTTACTGCTTTTTCTTCACCTAGGGGTCTATTTCAATGGAATGTTATGCCTTTTGGTCTTATGAACGCCCCTGCCACTTTCGTTCGCATGATGCGTCGAATTCTGTCACATCGTTCGGATGTCATCGCATACTTAGATGACATCTGTCTCTTCAGTGATACCTGGGAAGATCACTATTTAGGGTTATATGACTTACTGTCCACTCTACGTGAGAATAATTTGACAGCGAAACCTTCTAAAGCTTTTGTTGGTTTTGGTGAAATCTCTTTCCTGGGTCATCGTGTTGGTCATGGTCTCTTGAAGACAGAAGACACAATACTTCCAAAATACTGAACATCTCTGTTCCTAAAACGAAGAAACAAGTTAGGAGTCTCTTAGGTTTAATTCAATTTTATGGGAGATTTATTCCAAATTTATCTTCGATCATGGCACCTCTCTCAACATTGTTGAAGAAAGGTTCGCCTAATCTGGTCCGTTGGTCTGAAGAATGCCAATCTTCACTAGACCAAATCAAGAATATATTTTCTTCTCCTCCCATCTTAAGATTACCTACTCTTGATAGGACTTTTGTTCTTCGGAGTGATGCTTCATCCACTGGGATTGGAGCAGCACTGATGCAAGAATATGCAAATACTCTGCATCCTGTTATGTACATTTCTAGAAAACTAAATGCGGCAGAGAGGAACTACTCGGTTTTAGACCGTGAGTTGTTAGCGATGGTTTGGTCAATTCTAAAGCTACAAAGATTCCTCCTGGGCGCACATTTCATTCTAGAGGCTGATCAGAAAGCTCTTACAGCTATTCAGACTAAGAATTTGAAGAGTTCGAGATCCACTCGATATGCTATAGCTCTTCAACCTTTTCACTTCACGGTACGAGCTATCCGTGGTGCGGATAATGTGATGGCTGACATTTTGTCTAGATGCCCACATGACTCCAACTAATACTTCTGTCCTATATTTCCATATATTACAGAGTCATAACACACCTATATTTCTACAATAGATTAGCACATCTGTACTTACTTTATATGTACACACTATCGTGCTTTGTTGTCATCTTCTTCTGTTCGTTTTTAAGATGATAGAGGAGGACTGAGTAGTTAATATAAGGGCCGTTAGTTTACTAAACAGCCACAATTATTAATAATGTATTGTACCTTATGAAGCATATTAGTTATTAATTAGCATTATATTGCTTGTACTTTCTCAGAATGTCATTGTTGAGCTGAGGACTTACCTTACTAGTATCAAGCATGACGAGTTCTAGATTGTGTACTTACCCTCGGAATACCAGAGCATATGTCCTGGATCGTCATGTAGTTTAACTTTACTATGTACTTATGTCATTACATGTCAAATAATGTACTATTTAAATTTTCCTATCAGATTTGTACATCCATTTTTAAAGACAATATTAGAGTATGCTGTTTAATGATGATTATGGTAACTTGCATACGTATATTGTGTTTACATGCTAACGTGATGTGTGTTGGTGACACCTCCCCGAGGTGAATATTTTTTGAGACATATTTATTTTTCTGTTGAGGTATATCCTCACCAGACACTCTATATTTAGCCTCATGTTAGGCAATTTAATTAATTATCAGCGCATAATTCGTGCGTTTTGAGCCGCTTATCGCATGCTCTTTGATATTTAAAAAAAAAAAAAATATGTTCCACATTTTTTTTTTATCGGGAGGAGGTGGTGATATGTTGCGTGATAAATTCTCGCAACATCGTTTTATTACAATATCTATTTTATAACGCAAGGGCAACAACTGCTTGAAATTTATAGTCACTTTTCTCGGTAAGCATTTGTCTTCTCGCGTTGGTATTGAATGCAGTTAAGTTTTGAGCTGTGGTCTTTTTGCGCTGGACTGCGCATGACTGGTCTTGTTTTTGGTCGATCGGTTTCCGCCCACCACTAGTGGAGTGAGCGATTTGAATGGCGAAAGAGATGCCTCGTTGAAGAGGGGATCTCCGCTATTTTTTGTTCTGTCAGGGATGTGTAGTCCTCTTAATGGATATTTCGTTTATTCGAGATAATACCTCTAGTGTTTCCCACATGCCGGGAGGCATAATATTTCTGTGTAGTTCCTGAAGGCAAGGTAAATTGACTTTTCATTAACTCTATCGATTTTGGGTCGTGAGCGATTTCGATTCATAGCCTGTCTTCGAAAGTCGTCGTCACGAGATGTTTTCCCAGCTCACATGTCGCTGTATTGTACTGCATCGGTTGATGCATGTCCCAAGGACCATTACTTGCTACTTTGTTAAATGAACTAGGTTTGGAAAACCTTTATTATCTAGAGGATATTTTTGAGGACATTATTTATACTTCGGCAGACGTGTCTGTCTTGCTGAAGTCAGACTAAGGAGAGTGAACTGATCTCATACATCTGGTTATCTCCTGGCTGTTATAGAAAAGGATGGAGTTTTTCACCTGACTACATTTACAGCGCTATGAAATATAACATGCATCTGACTCATCATTGTAATGCTGTCTACCGTCTATTGCTGTATTGAATGTTGCTGTGATAATGACTGTTTGATGTGCCTACATATTCGCGTAACCATTTTGTCACTGTGGCGTCCACAATAAATAATGAAGAAAAACGTCACCGGCTGTTACAAGAATCATTGACTTTATACGTCGTGAGTTTACTGACGTCCTATGTGGATTGCCCTGTTATTTTTGTATGAACATTGTTTGACTGAACACATCTGCACACTACACAAAACCAGACATGCGGATACCATCCATCATCATATGGCATCACGCATCAATGTCATTATCCAGTTCTCTTCTCCATGTCTTCTACGGTCCTATCATGTCATTATCCAGTTCTCTTCTCCATGTCTTCTACGGTCCTATCATGCAGTCTCTTCTCCATGTCTTCTACAGTCCTATGTCCATTATCCAGTTCCTCTTCTCCATGTCTTCTACGGTCCTAGGTCATGTCATTAGTTCCAGTTCTCTTCTCCATGTCTTCATTACGGTCCTATCATGTCATTATGCAGTTCTCTTCTCCATGTCTTCTACGGTCCTATCATGTCATTATTCAGTTCTCTTCTCCCTGTCTTCTACGGTCCTCTCATGTCATTTATCCAGTTCTACTTCTCCATGTCTTCTACAGTCCTATCATGTCTAGTTCTATCCATGTTCATTGTCTTCTACGGTCCTATCAGTCATTATCAGTTCTCTTCTCCATGTCTTCTTCCTATCATGTTCATTATCCAGTTCTCTTCTCCATGTCTTCTACAGTCCTATCATGTCATTATGCAGTTCTCTTCTCCATGTCTTCTACAGTCCTATCATGTCATTATCCAGTTCTCTTCTCCATGTCTTCTACGGTCCTATCATGTCATTATCCAGTTCTCTTCTCCATGTCTTCTACGGTCCTATCATGTCATTATGCAGTTCTCTTCTCCATGTCTTCTACGGTCCTATCATGTCATTACCCAGTTCTCTTCTCCATGTCTTCTACGGTCCTATCATGTCATTATGCAGTTCTCTTCTCCATGTCTTCTACGGTCCTATCATGTCATTATGCAGTTCTCTTCTCCATGTCTTCTACGGTCCTATCATGTCATTATGCAGTTCTCTTCTCCATGTATTCTACAGTCCTATCATGTCATTATCCAGTTCTCTTCTCCATGTCTTCTACGGTCCTATCATGTCATTATGCAGTTCTCTTCTCCATGTCTTCTACAGTCCTATCATGTCATTATGCAGTTCTCTTCTCCATGTCTTCTACGGTCCTATCATGTCATTATCCAGTTCTCTTCTCCATGTCTTCTACAGTCCTATCATGTCATTATCCAGTTCTCTTCTCCATGTCTTCTACGGTCCTATCATGTCATTATGCAGTTCTCTTCTCCATGTCTTCTACAGTCCTATCATGTCATTATCCAGTTCTCTTCTCCATGTCTTCTACGGTCCTATCATGTCATTATCCAGTTCTCTTCTCCATGTCTTCTACGGTCCTATCATGTCATTATGCAGTTCTCTTCTCCATGTCTTCTACAGTCCTATCATGTCATTATCCAGTTCTCTTCTCCATGTCTTCTACGGTCCTATCATGTCATTATGCAGTTCTCTTCTCCATGTCTTCTACAGTCCTATCATGTCATTATCCAGTTCTCTTCTCCATGTCTTCTACAGCCCTATCATGTCATTATCCAGTTCTCTTCTCCATGTCTTCTGTCTTATATCCATGAAAGTCTGAAGCTTTTAGGTTGCTGTTTTTTTGTGTTCTATTTTTTGGTTCTTATATAATAAAACTAGATTACTGAACTGATTCACAGTTTTAATTTATTTATATAATAAAAAGTATGAGTGTGGGTTTTTTTAATGTAGTGCCAAAATGTCTGCGTGTCTTGGCGCTGCAGATGCTGAAAGATTGCTTTACTTCTTCCCCCGTCCATGTTTGACGTTCTCATTAGTTTATTTTAACTAATTATTGACAAAGTTGACGTCAAGTTTATCCGCACAAGTGTCAAATTGAGTTGAGTAGATAATAAAAACAAATCTTGAGTCGAGTCTGGAGTCGAGTCGTTGTGGTGCGTTAAGTCCGACTCGAGTACTACTCGATAGAGAATATATTGTTTTTACTTTCATAGCGACCTCAGGTTAGCAGAATGGATTTTTTTTTTTAAATCAACAAAATGAAGAAAAAGTTTAGTAAACACGAACAAGATGGAGTGGGTTCGATTCTCAGCGCAGACAGTGCAAAAATAAAAGTCATGATACAAGTGGGCCCTCGCGCTAGAGCGTAAAGAAATTAAAAGGGCCGAAAATATTGCCTGCCGAGACGACTGTCTGATGATCAGATTGCCTCTTGTTGTTATGATCTGTATGGAGTTTCCTATTATTATTTCTAAATCTCATAAATCTCCCCTACACGCTTTATTCATTTTAAATAAAATTGTGCCTCATGTGGACGAGGGGCGCTACGTTCAACCCAGACACAGGGTCCGTCGGTTATATTAGGACGCATGTTCAAATACAAGTAATTAACTAGACTATTACTATATTGAACGTGTTTAAGTTTATTCGTTCATGTACGAGAAAATTGTTCCTGTTTTAATCTATCGTTTAAAAATATTGAGTTCTGAATTATTGCATAATTCATCGTCGAATAGAAACACAAGGCAACAGATAAGCTGAGGGAACATCTCAAGGGTGCATCATCCCTTTAGTCATATATGACTGCAGATGGCTACTAATACCTAGATTCTTTACTACTACTATTTCTCCTTCAAGCACCATGCCAGGTGGCGTAGGCAATCATGTATCTCCATAACTGTCTATTAATCAATTCTGCTATTGACTTCTTTCAATGCCTCGATGTCAAACCGTCCAGTATTGTCTCTCTTTGTCGTCTGATGTCTCTCTTTCCTTCTATCTTACCGTGTTGTAACGATATATTCCAGTTTTCCTCTTCTCAAAAAATTAAGTGGATTTGTAAAGACGTTATTTCTTACTACACTGTAGTACACCACTGTAAAGTATCAGTCTGTCTGCTCTGTAAGGAAGAGTGGTGTGTTGTTGAGATCAGGCATGCTCCAGTCTACCCAGCTGTAAATGGGTAACTCACCCTAGTCCTGAGTTAGGGAAGGCAAAGGCTCCAGGGGAAGCAGGCCCTGAACTTGGTCACTTCAGCCGACGCAGGATGGTGTATGTATGAAGTAGAAGTGTAGAGTGTGATTACCGCGAATGGTGTACTGTTCGTGTGCTGACCAATATAACCACTCACACTTGTCTACAAGGCACCAATGCAGACTGCTGGAATCTTAGTTTACTCAATTTATTCAGACGTACACACTGGGACATACGAGTACATCATGGTTCGTTGACATATCAATTTGTAGGTATACATGGCAGATCTGAAGTCATGACACATTCAGAAATAATGGCAGTACATCAAAGTTCAATGTCATGATACATTATGGCCGCATTCCCCTATCTGACTAAACGCGTCAGTGAAGGAATCGATAAATAACTAAAGTTACTTGACGTCCATAGTTTGTAGTATAGATTATGAAACCACGAAGGGGGGTTTCTAGCAGGATTGAGATCTCTCTGTCACTGTCCGATAATAAGATAAATAATCTGTTCTCTTGGCAGTGATCAAAACATATGATGACCGAAATCCAACATGGCTACCTCCCTGAGTTGTCGTTCACTCATGCATAGGGAGGAGAATATAAGCCAGAGTTAATTTGTAATGGGTATATAAAGGATTTCATAAATGTTTCCATACAGCTCTACGGTGATCAGGTTAATTTCACGTAGCCATAACCGCTGCAGGAAAATCTGTCATCTTCGTCGATACCAAACACGACACTAGCATAACGAAGCACCAAAAGTCAAGCTAGGCCTAACCGACGAGAGATCATCAAAATAGGAGCTGGGTTTACCTGGAGTCCGAATCATCTATATACTGACATAAGGAGAGTCTCGAACACAAACTATCGTAGAGACACCATCTCCTTCAGAAGAAATACCACTTCGTAAGACCTTTTTTCCTGACGAAAGGACCAGCTCTAGAAAAACGTACCCCGCCATTTGTAAGCAGTACATCGGAACTCCTCACGACTTGTCAAGACAACTCATACTTCCGCTAGACCGGAATACAAGAATCTAGTCCCTCCTACCAATCCAAAATATACAATATAGGACTGATTCTACTTGTACTAATAATATGTAATACATATGAATTCAGGCCATAAACACAATAAGCAAATTAATATATTTTCTGGCCCTAAAAAAATAAGTACAAACGCAAGCGCACTATCCTTGCGCCGGATCAATATCCAGAACGATTACTCCTATAATCAAAAGTGTGAATCAAACATGGATTATCTCGCTTTTACCATAGACAGCATTTTCATACACAAATGAATGCATGTCTATATTTTCCCATATCAAATAGCCATATCAATTTTTGTAAAATGTGCGTCAAAATATGCACGCAACAGGATTCCTTCTTTCTAATTTGTGAAATAAGTTTCCTTTTGCGCCTTGGCCTCTTTCAGGACACCCTCATGACTCTTTATGGTTGTTCATTGTATTTTTAACATTCATTTGTAAAACCACATCTCTGTGGCCTCTAGTGTTTTTCCTACTTGTTTAATAACTGTCCGTGAGTCATTTCCGTAGGTCAGGATTTTCTATTTTACAGTGAAGAATTATATTTCTTACTTCATTTGACAAAGAATTGTTGCATAAAATACTTTTAATTTAATCAAAATCTTCTCTACAACGAAATCTTTATTTCGTCATATCTTTTTATAATTCTGCCCTGCAATAAAATAATTCTCAAAGTTTTATTAAATAGTAAGGGTTATAAGTGCCAAAAATAATCTTTAATCATCATCATAACCTTCCACTCCCAAAGGAGCATAGGCCTTCAACAAACACATGCCAAGTCCTCCTTTCACGTGCCATCATCTCAAGTTCTTTCCACGTTCTCCTCATCATTTTCACCTCTGTTTCCAGCTCTCTTCTCTATGTGCTTCTTGGTCTACCTCTGCCTCTCTTGCCCTGGGGGTTCCAGAACAAAGACTGCCTTGTAATGCTATCAACAGGTTTCCTCAGTGTGTGTCCTATCCATCGCCATCGTCTTCCTCTCATCTTTTGTTCCACTGGCACTTGTCTAGTTCTTGTCATCAGTTCCACGTTGGTAACCTTGTCATACCATTTTAATCCCTCTATTCTACGCAAGCACCCATTTATGAAAGTCTGTAGCTGTTTGGTTGTTGTCTTTGTTGTTCTCCATGTCTCAGAGCCATACAATAGGACTGACTTCACATTTGAGTTGAAGATTCTTATTTTCGTGTTGGATCCGATTTCTCTTGATCTCCATATATTTCCCAATGCAATGAAAGCTCCTCTTGCCTTTTGTATTTTTATTTGGATATCGCTGTCTGTCCCTCCAACTTTGTCTATATTGCTGCCAAGATATGTGTATGATTCTACATCTTGTATTGGTGTTTCTTCAAGTTCAACCCTGTTATCATTACCTGCATTTATTCTCATTATTTTTATCTTTTCCCTGTGTGTTTCCAGACCCAATTGCTGTGACCTCTCAACGAGTGTTTTCAATTTGTCCTGCATCTGATTACGGTTATGGGACAGAAGAGCCAAGTCATCAGCAAAATCCAGATCATCCAACTGCTTAGTCAGAGTCCACTGGATTCCATTTCTGCTGTGTGTTGTCGATGATCTCATAACCCAGTCTATTGCTAGTAAGAAAATAAATGGAGTCAAGAGGCATCCCTGTCGCACTCCTGTTCTTATCCCAAACGGTTCTGTAAGCTGTCCTTCGTGAAGAACTCTGCATGTCATGTCTTCATATGTTTCCTTTATTAAATTAATGATCTTCAGGGGACCTCCATAATGCCTCATCAATTTCCAAAGTGATTTTCTGTCTACACTGTCAAATGCCTTTTCGTAGTCCACAAATCCGATGTATAGTGGTGAATTCCATTCCAGACTTTGTTCAACTATTATTCTCAAAGTGGCTATCTGGTCTGTACATGATCTGTTTTGTCGAAAACCTGCTGGTCCATCTCTCAGTTTCTTGTCTATGGACTCTTTTAATCTCTCAAGGATAATCCTGTTTAATACTTTTCCTGGCTCCGATAGTAACATTATTCCTCTGTAATTTGTGCACTCTTGTAAATTTCCCTTCTTAGGCAACTTAACCAGATATCCTTCCTTCCATTCTGCTGGTATCTCTTCCTTTTCCCAGACTTTACCAAGTAATTTATATAACATCTCTGTAGCCGTGTCGATATCTGCTTTGATGGCCTCTGCTGGAATGCCATCAGGTCCAGCCGCTTTTCCATCTCTTAGAAGCTTTATGGCTTTCTTTATTTCTTCCTTCGTTGGTCTTTCACCGTTAATTTGTAGCTCTTCTTCTGCTGGCTGGATGTCTGGGGAGTTTTGTGGAGCTGGTCTATTCAGAAGGTCACCAAAATATTCTGTCCACCTCTTCATTTGCTCTTGTATATTGCTGAGCAGTTTCCCATTCTTGTCTTTTATGAGGCAACTTGTTTGCTTGTATTTCCCTGTTAGCTTCTTTGTGCTGCTATACAGTTCTCTCATATTTCCTTTGGCTGCAGCATCTTCTGCCTCTCTTGCCAACTCCTCAATATACTTCCTCTTGTCTCTTTTGATACTTCTTTTTACTTCTTTGTTTGCTTCTGTGTACACTTCTTGAGCCTTGGCTTTGGAACTTCTGGTTTTGCTTGTGTTTAAATCTGCTTTCTTGTTTTTTCTGTCTTTTATCTTATTGATGGTTTCTGTTGTTATCCATGCTTTTTATTGTCTTTCCCTTTTCCCCAGTATTTCTTCACATGTCTCATTCCATACAGTTTTGACCTGCTGCCAATAGTCTTCTGTATTCTCTACATCTTCCATCTGTTGGAGCACATGGAATTTGTTGGATACTGTGACCGCAAATTTGTCTCTTGTTTCTTGATTTCTTAGATGTCCTACATTAAATTGTTGTCTATAATTTTGCATTGTTGCATATCTCTTGAGTTTCATTTTTACTTTGGCTATCAGAAGGTGGTGATCTGATGCCACATCTGCTCCTCTATATACCTTTACATCCTGCAATGATGATCTAAACTTCTTGTTTATGCATATATGATCAATCTGATTTTCTGTTCTATGGTCTGGTGATATCCATGTTGCCTTGTGTATTCTCTTATGTGGAAACATGCTTCCTCCTATAGCCAGTTGATTTGAAGCACAGAAGTTTGAGAATAGTTCCCCATTTTCATTCATTATTCCTATCCCATGTTTTCCCATGACTTCTTCAAATCCGGTATTTACTGTACCTATCTTTGCATTCATGTCACACATCAAAATTGTGATGTCTCTTCTTTTTACTTTATCCATAGTTTCCTGTAGTCTAATATAAAATGCTTCTTTCACCGACTCTTCTTTGTCATTAGTTGGTGCATAACATTGGATGACATTTACATGTATTTTCTTTTTAGCTGTTTTAAAAGTGGCTGTTATTATTCTAGGTCCAACAGCTTCCCATTCAATGAGTGCTTTCTGTGCTTCTTTAGATAACATAAGAGCTACCCCTTCACTGTGGTGTGAACTTTCGTCTTCCTGTCCTGAGGACAGCACCAATTCCCCTGTGATGAGTTTCTTCCTGTCTATCCCCTTCCACTTTGTTTCACACATTCCCAGAACCTCGATTTTATATTCCCTCATTTCTGCTGCTACTTGTGCCACTTTCCCTTGTTCGTTTAATGTCCGAACATTCCAGGTGCCAAATCTGGAAGTTCTCCTAAAATGCAGCTAAATATATTGTTTAACTTATGACCAGAATTTAATCCAAGCCACCATTTTCTAAGAACTTGAGACGTATAATTGTGAAAAACATTTATTTCAATAAAGGATTTATCGTATGCTGCTTCTCATTTCTGTGTAGCTTGTACAGTTCTTCCCAATTCATTCAACGTTCTTACATTCCCCGGACTTTTTGTAAAAAGGGTAACTGAAAAGTCACTACTTATTTTTAAATTGTTATTACTCCACTTACAACCAATTAATTTATATGAAAGAAACGTCAAAAGAAAGAAAATTAACTGTTATTTTATAAAATAAAATGATATGAAACATTAACATTACAACTCAAGTTAAGATCCGTCCTGTTCAACACGTGAGAGCATTCGTACAGCCATTTTCTCTCTCTTGTGGCGTCATTTTGTAAGCCATATTTATTTCATTTTATTTGAGTTTGTTTGTGGATATAAAGAAAAAAATTTAATTAGCTCAACTGTAATTCGGAGAACTGTGGAGGCTGAGATGAAAAGAATGAACCAGAGTTGGGGCACTGCACGCAGGATGTCTGCCGACTGAGCAAAGTGGAGGCAGTTTGTTGCTGCCCTACAAGACGCCATCAGGCGTGACGACCACTGACCGCTTTGAGATTCAACTGCTAAGGATCCAAGAAAAAGAAGAGATGTAAGAAGAAGAGTTCTTCAGAAGTTAAATATGGAGTCCATCCTGTGATATGGAAGATAGTCATGGACAATCTGTAAAGAAACTAATAAATCCCTGAAGGCCACAGAAGAATGTTATGTATCATTCATCATCACCACTCTTCAACTCTCAAATTAGCATAAGCCTTTTAACAAACGTATGCCAATTCTTCATGTCCTGTGCCATCAGCTTTAGTTCTTTCCATTCCTTCTTCATCACGTGATGTCTGTCTCCAGCTTTCTTCCTCGTGTGTTCTTTTGACTTTACCTCTTACCCTGAGGATGCTAGAACAAAGACTGTCTTGTAATGCTATCAGCGGTTTTTCTCAATGTGTGTCCTATCCGTCCCCAGCGTCTTCTTCTCATCTCTTGGTTCCCTGGCACTTGTGTGGTTCTTGTCATCAGTTCCACATTTGTGATCTTGTCATCAGTTCCACATTAGTGATCTTGTCACACCATCTCAATCCTTCTATTTTATATCAGCATCCGGTGATGAAAGTCTGTTGCTTCTTGGTTGTTTGTTAAAGTTTTTGGGCCTTAACATTTTTACAGGACGGGGTAGCCAGCCCCACGCACAACCCTCCTTAGTTGCCACTCACGACATGCATACCATGTGACTGTCGTAAATTTTTTAGATAGGTTAGAAGAAAGTTATGGTCCCGTCTGAGCAGAGTTGATAGTGGTAAATAGGTGAGAATAAAGGTGTAAGACATAGATTTCACGAGTGAATAGTTAAGGAGAAAAGTTGTCTCTGGACTGAATAGTTTCTCTAGTCCAGCCTATCTATACGACTATATTTTAGTGTAAGACACTCTTTCAACCCCTTATCTCTAGAAAGATAAGTTTAACTAAATACACCCGCACACAATTATGTGACAAAAAGACACACAAAATGTGAAAACTATGGTTCATTGGGTATGGGTCTGACCAACACACAGATTTAAGTTCTTTTTGTTGTTTATTATCATTAAACTTTTACAACATCAAACATATAGAGAAATCAATAAAATCATGTTTACAGACATAGGAAAATAACCGAATAAGTGCCCTCCCCTTGTTGAGAAAGGATCCCAAAAGAAGTTAATAACCCAAAGGTCAAAGATAAGCATTAGGTTACAGAATAGACTATGAAGAACAAGTTGCCCACTAAATTACTACTCAATAAAGTACTCAGTTTAGCGAAATAAAAATAAAAAAGAAGTTAGTACAATGATTATAACAAAGGAAAATATTCACTCTCTCTCTCTATCTCTCTCTGTCATCAGTGGCCACAAACAATCTCGCTTACCCACTCTTGGTGTTGGTATCCCTTGGAAAATTACAATAGTCCCTGAACCTATACTGTTAGGTGGGTTGCCCAAATATGGCCCCAGTCCAGCCTATATATCGAATAATAATTACAAGGTGGACGCCAAATTTGGGGGTTTAATTTTTTTCTGGATGAATCATGTGTCACCGCAAATAGTTACTGAAGCAAGACGTGCTCTGGACGTTCACAGTTGCAAAAGGAGAAAAGTAAATCCTGTATTGTTAAGCATATTGTTGCTAAGACAAATGTTACAATATGTAAAACCTGATGATGATGGTAAATCATATCGGCTGGCTCTTATGGTGAGTGCCGATTTTGAAACAGCGTAGTTTTCAAGATCACTCCGTTGCTACGGCTGTCAATCGTCAGGAATATATGTTCTTTCGTATGCCCAGCGGGCTGGACAAATTGAATAAATAATTCTGGGTAAAATACAGTCCAGTTACGATTTTAATCTTAATGTTATTTTGTCTCTTGGGCCCAACCGGTTCACGAAGGAACTTGGGACTGGTAGCCACGAAGAAGACACCATTAATCCTTCACTGAATGAAGCAAGAGGACCGAACTAGTCCAAAAATCGAAGACCCAAAATAATAATAATGGTACTGGTAATGTTAAATTCAGACCGCTGGCCTCTGGTTTTGATTAGGTGCTATATTAGGAAGAAAAGAACATTTATGAAAAAACTGTTACTATCCTATCCACCATTAAGTTTTCCGCTATGGCATGTCGGGGAAAAGGGTATGCGCCCTCCCCCGTTATTGCCCGCGAGAAAATGAACAGCGCACAAAGTCAATTATTATTTACTTCATCCATACGCGCACTTTAACAAAAATCGCCTGTCACTACTAGCTTTTTGTCGGCGTCTATTGTTTTGTCAAATAACATTAACTCTAATCACTTATTTAATTTCACAAATATAATGCGAATTCTATTCGGTCACTCATCCGTCACGCTTAATAGTCTCAGTCAGCTAAGCCGTATCTTCTTGTGTAAGAAAAATGGGGTGTTTGAAATTACATTACTCTGAACGACTGGCGAGAAATATCTACGCGTTATGTTATTTCACTAGTTTTAAACGCTAGGGAATTATAGTGAATACAAATAGTAAACTTAACACATTTTAACACTTAAGCACAATTTCTATTACCACAAATCAGAAAATAAAATCCCCACGAGACTATTTAACACATTTAGCGAAGAAGGGTTCTAGTCTGGCGTGTTTAGATTATCCATGAATTTCTGAGCGACTCTAATAACTGAATTTGAGATAGCGCGGTACATATACAGATCAGGTGTTATTGTCGCTAGAAGATGTTACAATTCACACCTTCTGTATAGTAGAGAAATCAGGAAACTACGTTTCCCGGATCAAAGGTTTTCTCGTTCATTCTACTCAGCGATGCTGATCGACATCAGAAGACTGGCCGTGCACGGGCTTCTCTTAGATTACGTCCCCTTTCCGCAGATCAATCATTTACCTCCCCCTGAAACGTACAAACATCAAAGGTGGTCGGGAAAATATTATCGCCCCTGTATCTCTTCAAACAAACCGTTATTTCTAAGCGCGTCTGTCTAATTGCCGATAATTGGCAAATCAGCTAACGTGAGAATCTCAGGTAAACAAACGTGATTCGCTCCCCTGGTAGACTGGCGGGTTGCGAACAGTTGGTAAACAACTCTGTTGTTATGTTCCCAGAAAAAGGGCGTGGATTCAAAGGTGAGTCATACAAACAGAAAATTGCGTGGTTTGGCTTAGCCAATGGTAGACACTAAATGGGAAAGCAAAGGCTGTCAGATTACTGTATCACTATTTCCGTTCTACGTCACAGTGACATGCATGTTATATTCAGTGTGTCTATATTTTTCTACCTTTTGAGACCCTGGTAACACACGGTGGACATGAAGAATATTTATAACAAAACACATTTGCAGTCAGAAAAGTTTAATGATAAATAAAAAGTAAATTTCAAATACAAATAATTGATAAAGAAACAAGTTCGTTACTATATCATATTTTATATAACCGGAATAAAACGAGCCAAAATAGAAAATAAATATAATAGATTTCATAACTTTGAAAGTAAAGCAGAACGGATCTTTTAATGAAAGTAAGAAATGTAAGAAAAAAACCCATTATTTTTGTTGTTGTTGTTGCGGTGGTGGTAGTGCAGGTGATGGTGGTGGTGAGAAAACTCAGAACACGGCCAATATAGAGGTAAAAATCAGAAATAGGATCATTTCTGAGGCATAAATAGCATAGTTGGCAGAGGAATTATAAAACTGATGTTCTGCGATGTGGAAGTCTGAATCCTGGCACAGCATGTTGACTGCACTCTGGTCGTTGATCTTGCACTCAAGGGGGATGAGCGAGCACTCTTGCTGTCTGTGCAAGTCTGCAACTGCCTGGTTGCACTTGTTGAGTGTATCGTTCTGTTGCGAAATAGCGTTCATCTCACATTGAATCTGGCTAGCTCTTTGTCTGAAATCAATCAGTCATGAAACGGTTGATCAGATTTTAGGTTATCGAACTTTTAGCTTATCTATCAGGTTATTTAAGGATTAGGTTAGTTCTTGACTTTGATTAGTTTCTGTGTTTTTTTCTCGGAGTTTCGACAGAAAGATAGATACACAGGCATAATTGATGGAAAGGTGAGCCGACAAACAAGCAGAAATAAAATAAATAGACTGACAGACAAGTGGACAGACGGAAAGATGTAAAGATAGATAGACACACAAACAGACAAGCACACAGTCACGCAGGCAGGCAAGAAGACAGACAAACTAATAGGCAGGTAGAGTGTTAGGTAGGCAGGTAGGTAGATAGGTAGGAATATATATAGTACATATCAGTACATACACACATAGTTGATCCCTGTACTGAGCTTCAGTTATATTCATCTCTCCCATCTGAGACTCTAAGGCCGCCATGTTGATAGAGAGAACGCTTCCGCATTGTAATATAGCCTCACTTTTGTTCCGATAACATTCAGTGGCATCCAGGTACTCTGGGTAATAAAAAGGTCAAGGGCAAAGGTTGTCACATAGCATAAACTATCGTAGGGGAGTAAGTGTTTGAGAGCTATCTTATACTACAGGGTGATTGAAAAGTCACGTCCTGTTTTTAAATGACCGTATCCTCATTGGGAGCGTCCAATTGACAGAGTGGTTAGAGCTCTGGTCTCTCGCAGCAAATGTGCGTGGTTCGAATCACGGTACCGAAACGCTCCAGTCTACACAGCTGTAAATGGGTACCTGAGTTAACGAAGGAAAAAGGCAGCGAGGAAGGGAAGTGCTCACCCCACCTCTCGATGCTGGACCTAGTATGGTGAAGTCTCTAACTCTTCACTCCCTTACGGCAGTATCTGCTATGGGACTACCTTTAGCTTCCTTGGACATGCATGAAACAAATGTCTAGTCAAGGATACACATGAAACAAATGTCTAGTCAAGGATACACATGAAACAAATGTCTAGTCAACGATACACATGAAACAAATGTCTAGTCAAGGATACACATGAAACAAATGTCTAGACAAGGATACACATGAAACAAATGTCTAGACAAGGATACACATGAAACAAATGTCTAGACAAGGATACACATGAAATAAATGTCTAGTCAACGATACACATTAAACAAATGTCTAGACAACGATACACATGAAACAAATGTCTAGACAAGGATACACATGAAACAAATGTCTAGACAAGGATACACATGAAACAAATGTCTAGACAAGATACACATGAAACAAATATCTAGTCAACGATACACATGAAACAAATGTCTAGTCAACGATACACATGAAACAAATGTCTAGACAAGATACACATGAAACAAATGTCTAGACAAGGATACACATGAAACAAATGTCTAGACAAGGATACACATGAAACAAATGTCTAGACAAGGATACACATGAAACAAATGTCTAGACAAGGAAACACATGAAACAAATGTCTAGACAAGATACACATGAAACAAATGTCTAGACAAGATACACATGAAACAAATGTCTAGACAAGATACACATGAAACAAATGTCTAGACAAGATACACATGAAACAAATGTCTAGTCAACGATACACTTGAAACAAATGTCTAGACAAGATACACATGAAACAAATGTCTAGACAAGGATACATATGAAACAAATGTCTAGACAAGGATACACATGAAACAAATGTCTAGACAAGGATACACATGAAACAAATGTCTAGACAAGGATACACATGAAACAAATGTCTAGACAAGGATACACATGAAACAAATGTCTAGACAAGGATACACATGAAACAAATGTCTAGACAAGGATACACATGAAACAAATGTCTAGACAAGGATACACATGAAACAAATGTCTAGACAAGATACACATGAAACAAATGTCTAGTCAACGATACACATGAAACAAATGTCTAGACAATGATACACATGAAACAAATGTCTAGACAAGATACACATGAAACAAATGTCTAGTCAAGGATACACATGAAACAAATGTCTAGACAAGGATACACATGAAACAAATGTCTAGACAAGAATGCACATGAAACAAATGTCTAGACAAGATACACATGAAACAAATGTCTAGACAAGATACACATGAAACAAATGTCTAGTCAACGATACACATGAAACAAATGTCTAGACAAGGATACACATGAAACAAATGTCTAGACAAGGATACACATGAAACAAATGTCTAGACAAGGATACACATGAAACAAATGTCTAGACAAGATACACATGAAACAAATGTCTAGACAAGGATACACATGAAACAAATGTCTAGACAAGGATACACATGAAACAAATGTCTAGACAAGATACACATGAAACAAATGTCTAGTCAACGATACACATGAAACAAATGTCTAGACAAGATACACATGAAACAAATGTCTAGTCAACAATACACATGAAACAAATGTCTAGACAAGGATACACATGAAACAAATGTCTAGACAAGGATACACATGAAACAAATGTCTAGACAAGGATACACATGAAACAAATGTCTCGACAAGGGACTATATTTGACACACGTTTTAGTTGTTATTTTAATAATTTTTGATGTCAAGAACAGAATAAAATAAAATCTACAGTGGTCAATAAACTGACGTCACAAGAGACAACAAAAATGGCTGCCAGATGCGATCTCTTGTGTTGAAACAAACTGGATCTCATGTTGCGCTGTTATGTTAATGGGACATAGACTTTTAAGTAATAAAATGGTATTTAATTGTCTTTTTTGATGTTTTTTCGTTTCATGTAAATTAGTTTGATAGGAGTGAAGAAATAAAAGAAATTAAAAAATAGGAAATGATTTGTTCCGTTGCCCTGTAGATCTCTACTTTATGAGAAAGGATAATCAGTTCCCATTCTCGGTGACTTCGCTTTCCCTAACTCTATAGCCAAATTATACAGTTGGTAGACTGAAGCATGATGGGAACTTGTTTCGAATTGGGTCCCTTAGCCTGGAGAAACAAGTGCTTTAGCCACTCAGCCATTCTGACACTCACATAAGAACATCAATGGCTAAGGTGTACGAATATGTGTATACAATAGAATGGGCTATCTTCAGCTGGCACGTAGGAAATGGTTTGAAAATAAATACAAAAATAAGATTAGCAAAAACGGAAGTTGGAACATTTTTAATTTTTTTTAAATAAAATTTTGTCTCGTTTTGGCGAGGCGCGTCCCGTTCAACCTAGCCGGTTATATTAGGGCGCATGTTCAAATATAAAAGACCTTTAGGTGTGGATGAATTGTACCTTCACTTGAAAAGACCCCACAAAATAGTGACGTCGCAGCATGCGCAATGTAAGGCACGTTAATAGAGGGACAAAATAAGCATGAAAACTGTCCATGCTATACTACCACAGCGACGTCACAATTTGAGGCTTTGCTTCTAGCCTTTTTACATAGACATCCAATCCACATCATAGGTTTCTTTATATCGTGAAATAAAAACTTAACCCATTAAATGTTAAATTTAAACTTCGTTCTTTCTAACGATGAAGATCGTAAATTATACCCAGAAAGAAGGAACAAATAAATCTAAAACGGGGAAAGAAATGATGCAATAAATGAAAAAATGAAGAAAAAAAACAAAGAAAAGACGAAGAATTAAGTGACCGAAGGTTCGACATTACAAGCACTATGCGGGGCTCGTGGACTGACACGAGGATTGAGTATCGTCACAACCAGTTGTCTCGTTGGTTACACACCAAATGTAGGGTGCCACTAAAAACAGTGTCTGAATGTCCTTAATTGTGATGAACAAGACTCGAAGTGGCTTATCATCTTTCCATTCTGGTGGAATTCTGCCCCGTGTACACTGGTTACAGCATCTCCAAAACCATCTCCCAAAAAATAATAATATTAATTCATTATAATAACAATACCAGCAGTAAGATTTAAGAGCAAAACACGAAAATAGGAAACTGTTAAATATTTATTATAAATAAATATTGATTCCGAAATATTTCATGCTTCATAACAAAAAACATATGGCAATTGGTCGTGAATGTATGAACCAGTGGAGACATTTGGCTCTGAGACCGACAGACAGACAGACAGACAGTGTGGATGAATGGCTCGGTGGATGAATGGATGGATGAATATATGGATAGATGGATGGATGACTCGCTGGATAGATGGATAGATATATGGATGGGTGGACGGAGGAACGGACGGACGGATAGACAGACAGGCAGTAGGTAGGTTGCTAGGTAGGTAGGTAGATCGATTGATAGATAGATAGATAGATAGATAGATAGATAGATAGATAGATAGATAGATAGATAGATAGATAGATAGATAGATAGATAGATAGATAGATAGATAGATAGATAGATAGATAGATAGATAGATAGATAGATAGATTAGATAGATAGATGATAGAAATCCTATCGTGCTGGCTTCTGCAAAGCAACCAGCTGCTGTCGTGGTCCAATGTTGCATGAGGGGCAACAGTGATAATGATATAGAGGAACAACAGAAGTGATTGCGTCATTAATGGGCTGAGTTGCCCACTGTATACTTCCGGTGTTATCTTGTGTTTCGCACTGATGACTAGTCAGTAAAAGCATCCTTTTTTGGGGATGCCTAGCTGGCCGTGGGGTCAGTGTGATTCGCTTGTATAGCTAGGCGGAGTTGTCGTACGGAAGGTACGGGGTTCGAACCCTGGGTAAGCCACTCACGTCTGTTGTTTTTCTGTTGTCCAAGTGTTCTACTTCTTTATTTCTTACGAGTGCCTGAAAACATACCTTTATGTTTGTCTAATATTAATTTACTGATAATGATGGTGATGATGATGATGATGCTGATGATGATGATAATGATGATGATGGTGATGATTATTTAGGCACTTACGTACTGGCGAGTTGCACAATAGTGTATATGTAAACTCCAGGGAGTCAAGATCAAGGCCGTATGACCGCAACAGAATCTTGGAATCGATACATCGAAGAGCTGTCAACTTTAGACATCTGTTAATATCGATTCTCGCTCTGTGAACGTTGACAGAACAAGTTACGGACACACATGGCTCAAGTGTCCCCCCCCCCCCCCCCCCCCCCCCCCCGCCCCCCCCCAAAAAAAAAAAAAAAACCAGAGAATAACATTTATATCAAAATAAGGGAGCCGCGCTAGCGTAGTGGTTACAACACCGCTCTGGCGACCGGGTGATACAGGATCAAACCCGGGCGACGGCATTTGAAGATTTTTCGTCGACCGGGATTTGGACTGGATTAACTCGAGACCTGGCGACGACATTTGAAGGAGTGTCGTCGACCAGGGACTGGCGGCTCCTGAGCCGACCCAGCTGCAATGGGTACCTCCGAAATCGGCGAGTATTTGCCTGAATGGCGAGGGACACCTGTCTCTGTACAAGAAATAAAGGGATACTCACGTAAAATCAATGTTTAGGTTAAACATAAAAAAAATAATAACCTGAGATTTCGCCTCCAGTATTAGCGGGCGTACGCAAAAAAAAAAAAAAAAAAAAAAAATATCAAAATAAGAATACAAAAAACAAGAGGAGCTTTCATTGCATTAGGAAACAAATGGCGATCAAGAGGAATCAAGTCCTACACAAAAATAAGAATCTTCAACTAAAATGTCAAGTCAGTCCTATTGTATGGGTCTGAAATATGGAGAACAACAAAAACAACAACATTACAAACTTTCATACACGGGTGCTTGCGAAGAGTAGAAGGATTGAAATGGTGTGAGACATTCACAAATGTGGAACTGCTGACAAGAATCAGACAAGTGCCAGTGGAACAAAAGATGTGAAAGAGGGCGATGGATAGGACACACATTTAGGAGACCTGTTAATAGCATTACAAGGCAGTCCGTGTTCTAGAACACCCAGGGAAAGAGAGGCAGAGGTAGACCAAGAAACACACGGAGAAGAGAACTGGAAACAGAAGTGAAAATGATGAGGAAAACATGGAAAGAACTTGAGATGATGGCACGTGACAGGACTTGGCATGTGTTTGTTGAAGACCTGTGCTCCTTGGGGAGCTAACGGGTGCTGACTGAATATCTATCACCTTCTCCGTAGAGCATAAATCACCAACAAAAACACGCCAAGTCATCCTGTCTTGTACCATCCGTTGAGGGTCTTTATGTATTGTCTGTACAGCTTTCATTTCTGCCTACAGTTCTCTTCTGCATGTGTGTGTGCGTGTTTGTGTGTGTGTCTGTGTGTGTTTTGGTTTCCTCTCTATGTCTTACAATAGGATTCCCAGAATAGGCACTGTCTTCTAATGCTATCCGCAGGTTTTCCTGAAGTCCCTCGTATCATCTGGTATTTCGTCTATACTATTTTGAGGTTTTTGTGGCTTAGAGTTGAACGCGGTACTCATTCCCATAACAAAGCCTCCTTAAGAGCCTTTTACGACATGCATGGCAGGGTATAGTCTTACTGTTTGTGCTCATGTTTCGGGTTCGGTAAATTGAAGCGGTTACAAGACTTAGCCTAACTGATTTCAAAGAAACTGACATGGCGTTTTGTTCTGTAATTTTTTTTGTTCTATTTTTGATTCTTTGAAACGTGACAGATGGAGCTGATAACTGGAGCCTGATCCATATAGTGGTTGAGCGTTGGTGTGCTGTCATGTTGTTCTTCTGTAAGATGCTTGCCATAATTATCCAACCTGTTCTGAGTGTTCCTCTATTCCTGGTAGCACCTACGTCCTGTCATAGAAGTTTTATGATCATTGAATTGCCTATATCCTCTTCTTTTTCTTTCATCCGTATCCTCTATTTTATTATCTCTCTTTACCGTTTTCCTGTATTTTTCGCATCCATTCGTTTGCGAAAAATATTTTCTTCCTCATTCTCAACTTTACCGGTTTCTTTCTCATACTGGTAAAAGCATTTATGACATAATGTATCAGTCTCTACACTAGACGGGAGAGCGTTAAATGCATTCTATGGCATAAATAGACAGAGAACAACTCTCACTAACGGGTTTTATTAAAGACTAAATGTTTCATACTGGGCCTTTGAGCCAGATCAGATTTTCTGCACAAACTCTATGTACAAATTTAGCCGTTGTGGCAAGTAACATATTAACATCAGTAACATTCCGACGGAGTTTCGACTAGTGGTGTGGTGACCAAATATAGTCCTTTCCTGAACGTAGACACCGATCTGACATTCCTCAATTCTAGAAACCTAAGCTATTGACACTGTGCTCGTTGTTAATGTTTCGTGCCTGGACAATTTTAATGTGACCTAAACAGACATCCGAAAAATAAGAACACCCAAGGAGTCGTTCCTGAAAGCAGAGAATTCATCCTGTCTTTTTTTGGAACTGGGGATTTCTTGGTCAAAGACTGCCCTTGACGAGTCTGTAGGTGAATGTCCTAAAAATTTTATTACCAGAAGTGGCTATCTAAGCTGTGAGTATGAACATGTGCACGTGTGCTCGGCTGAATGAATAAAGTGAATGCTGGACGGAGTGATTTTTTTATTGTTGTAATTGGGCACCCATTTTGCTATCTTAACTTCCTGTATGCAAGTATTGCTACTCATATTTCCCTTAAAATAAAGCAGAGATACCAAGTCTGTCCATACCTTAAGAAGGGGAAATATTAGACCTAATCCTATGTATCCTTGTTTCTTTGGGGCTATCACTTTCTTCCAACAGGACTGTGGGCATACCTCGAGGGATAAGATCTAACTGTGGGTCTATCATTTCTTGTAGCAATTCCTTGTTGTTGTTTTTTTTTGACTATGTGTATATGCTTTGATGTAATTTCTATGTGTTGTGAAGAAATTTTAGATGATAATTAAAATTTCTCTTGAAATTAATCATCGTGTTGCTCAGCTCGTTCTAGAATATTTATATAATCATTTGTTATAGTTTCCCTACGTCTGTACGTATAACTGTCGTCTTGTATGTGCGTGCACGTGAGTGGTTAGATATATATATATTTACTATATATGTGTTTAGACTGTCTGACTCCTCGAAAGCTGTCGTAGAAGATAGGTGAGAGAGAGAAGATTTCTCGATCTCAGAGACAGCCTCTTAATCACATTCTACCATCTCACTCGTGGAAATCTATTGCTATTACTACTTCTCACTGTGACTATCACTTATTCTAATCTATTCAGAAGGGACCAACCCAAGTCTTAATTCCCCTATCAAAAATCTACGACACGTCCATGAGGTAAAAGACCCGAAGCTCGTGTCTTATAGGAGGAATACTTCTGATGATCAGATTGCCATCTCGTGTATTGTTGTGTATAGTTTCCCAGTACTACTAATTTTTTTGGTTGATCAGAATTCACTCTAACATCATCATCATCATCAACATCATCATCATCATCACCCGTCACCTCCACAAGGAGTACAGATGTTCAACTATTACATGCCAAGTTTTCTTTCCTGTGCCATCCTCTCAAGCTCTTTCCGTGCCTTCTGTAAACATTTCGTGTCTGTCTCCAGTTCTCTTCTACATGTGTTGTTTTAGTCTACTTCTCCTCTCTTGCCCTCATGATTCCAGGACAAGGACTGCCTTGTAATGCTACCAATAGATTTCTTCAATATATATGTTCTACCAAATGCTAGCGAAAGGTAAGGATGATGACGATAGAAAAGATGATGATGACGATGATGTTGACGATGATGATGGTGGTAATGTTGATGATGATGAGGATGGTTACGATGATGATGACATTAGTTAGTTTTGAAACGGCTCTGACAAATCCTCATCACGGTACTTACAGGCAAAATCTGTCTATTTCCGTTTTGTTGGTACCCATAATGGAGTCCCGAGGGGAGGTGATATTAAATATCAAATAGTCAGAGGTTCTAAAATTCTGATCTGTGAAGCATTTCTCCAAGTTCTGCTTGAACATTGACCTACATGCTGTCGAAGAACAAAATACAAGCAAAGTTGAATTACAGGTGCTTTTACGATAGGAACTTGGAATATCAGAGTACCTATGCGGGATATAGGAACCTCAGCAGCGCAGTAAGTGCACTGGCTGCCTAACTCGGTGGTCCATAGATCGATCCACAGTTTAGGTGGGATTTATTAGACTGCAAACGACTCCGGGGTCGACCCAGCCTCAGGAATTGAGTAAAGGCGACCGGCGTGATGCTGATCACATCACCCCTAGTGTGCCGATGGTCAAGAAAATATAGGCCTAGTACCACATTAAAGTCAATTCGCCAATTTATGTTCAACTTTAAAATTTTTTTTCTAAAAAACTACCTGATGTAATGAATTCATATTTTGCATGTAGTCGTATATTATCGATGACGTTACAAATATGTTGTTGTTAAGTCAATACCAAGTCTGCATTCTTCAAAACCGTAAATTCCTTTGATCTTTTCCTAATCTTACAAGAAGCACGGCTTAAAAATTAAATCTTACAGTATACTACGTCATAAATGTCAAAAGAAGGATCAGAGGCGTATCCATATCTGCTCACCGCATAGGAAACAGCTATAAGTAGTGATACATTTAAATCTGGAACGTGGGGGTAAAAAACTGTATTCAAAACTATATTGTATACGACACGGTAAATTTTACATGTTCAGAAAAAAAATATGTTTCAATATAATACAATGCAGCTATAACTTTACAATAATTTCACAATACGCCACTGACGGTACAGATTTGCACTAATGATGTCGCACTATTTCAGCTTTCAACAGCAGACAACTGCGGTGCACGAAATGTCATGATTTCGTCTAAAAATATATTTTTTTCTATTAAAAAACCATTTATTGCCCGTGCAACACAAATTTACTGCTGACATGCTACATTTTAATACCGGTAGGGTAGTGTGATTTTAATATAACCTGAAGAAGAGATATCTCAAACTAGATACATTTTCTGCAGGCAAAAAATGTTTTCATAACGTCATGTACAATATAATACTACATGCAAAATATAAATTCATTACATCAGGTAGTTTTTTTTAAAACAAATTTCAAAGTTGAACATCAATTGGTGAACGGACTATAACAATATGCCTCAATGGGCGTGTAACGGGATACTTGACCTTTACCTTTTATGCGGGATGTGCATGGCAACGTCATCATGTAAAAGAAATTGCCACATAAACCACTACTACATAAGCAAGTGAGCGTTCGATGTAGCCTCCTGCAAGGTGACTAGCTACAACAGTAGATCCATGTTCGATGTAGCCTCCTGCAAGGTGACTAGCTACAACAGTAGATCCATGTTCGATGTAGCCTCCTGCAAGGTGACTAGCTACAACAGTAGATCCATGTTCGATGTAGCCTCCTGCAAGGTGACTAGCTACAACAGTAGATCCATGTTCGATGTAGCCTCCTGCAAGATGACTAGCTACAACAGTAGATCCATGTTCGATGTAGCCTCCTGCAAGGTGACTAGCTACAACAGTAGATCCATGTTCGATGTAGCCTCCTGCAAGATGACTAGCTACAACAGTAGATCCATGTTCGATGTAGCCTCCTGCAAGGTGACTAGCTACAACAGTAGATCCATGTTCGATGTAGCCTCCTGCAAGGTGACTAGCTACAACAGTAGATCCATGTTCGATGTAGCCTCCTGCAAGGTGACTAGCTACAACAGTAGATCCATGTTCGATGTAGCCTCCTGCAAGGTGACTAGCTTACAACAGTAGATCCATGTTCGATGTAGCCTCCTGCAAGGTGACTAGCTACAACAGTAGATCCATGTTCGATGTAGCCTCCTGCAAGATGACTAGCTACAACAGTAGATCCATGTTCGATGTAGCCTCCTGCAAGGTGACTAGCTACAACAGTAGATCCATGTTCGATGTAGCCTCCTGCAAGATGACTAGCTACAACAGTAGATCCATGTTCGATGTAGCCTCCTGCAAGGCGACTAGCTACAACAGTAGATCCATGTTCGATGTAGCCTCCTGCAAGGTGACTAGCTACAACAGTAGATCCATGTTCGATGTAGCCTCCTGCAAGGTGACTAGCTACAACAGTAGATCCATGCTTGATGTAGCCTCCTGCAAGGTGACTAGCTACAACAGTAGATCCATGTTCGATGTAGCCTCCTGCAAGGTGACTAGCTACAACAGTAGATCCATGTTCGATGTAGCCTCTTGCAAGGTGACTAGCTACAACAGTAGATCCATGTTCGATGTAGCCTCCTGCAAGGTGACTAGCTACAACAGTAGATCCATGTTCGATGTAGCCTCCTGCAAGGTGACTAGCTACAACAGTAGATCCATGTTCGATGTAGCCTCCTGCAAGGTGACTAGCTACAACAGTAGATCCATGTTTGATGTAGCCTCCTGCAAGGTGACTAGCTACAACAGTAGATCCATGCTTGATGTAGCCTCCTGCAAGGTGACTAGCTACAACAGTAGATCCATGCTTGATGTAGCCTCCTGCAAGGTGACTAGCTACAACAGTAGATCCATGCTTGATGTAGCCTCTTGCAAGGTGACTAGCTACAACAGTAGATCCATGTTCGATGTAGCCTCCTGCAAGGTGACTAGCTACAACAGTAGATCCATGTTCGATGTAGCCTCCTGCAAGGTGACTAGCTACAACAGTAGATCCATGCTTGATGTAGCCTCCTGCAAGGTGACTAGCTACAACAGTAGATCCATGCTTGATATAGCCTCCTGCAAGGTGACTAGCTACAACAGTAGATCCATGCTTGATGTAACCTCCTGCAAGGTGACTAGCTACAACAATAGATCCATGCTTGATGTAGCCTCCTGCAAGGTGACTAGCTACAACAGTAGATACATGCTCCGTAAGGAGGGGAAAAGAAATGATAATGTGGGATGGAAAATTACATAACATCACACACACACACACACACACACACACACACACACACAATAAATTACCAACTAGATCTAAACGTCTTTCATATTTGAACATACGCCCTAATATAACGGAGGGAACTTGTGTCTAGATAAACGGGGCGCGTCTCGCCAAACGAGGTTAAATAAAATATCACCAGGAGGGAAATAAAAATCATCAAATAACTTTCCTTATTTGTTCCCCATCGAGCATGGATAAATAATGACACCTGGCGCCCTTGCAGGATGCCTGCCCTAAATCATTCACGTGGTATTGCAGTGTTGGCTTCTGGGACAACTAGTTTTACACGATGAAGTTAAAACCTCAAATTGACACACCTCTCGAGACATGCCAAAGGGATGAGTAGACCTAGTCTTTGTTGAAATGGAACAACAACATAAATAGTTTATTCCAGAAGAAATAATGATGAAGGAGAGGTATCCGTCATTTTTGACACAGAAAGGGCAAGAACAGTGTCGGCATTTTGAGTCAGATCGTGTCTTCTTCTTCTTCTTCTCCTTAGTCATTTTGGATAGTTTCATCGTGCTGGCTGATATACACTAGTAGTCATTTTGCATAGTTTCATCGTGCTGGCTGATATACACTAGTTGTCATTTTGGATGGTTTCATCGTGCTGGCTGATATACACTAGTACTCATTTTGGATGGTTTCATCATGCTGGCTGATATGCACTCGTAGTCATTTTGGATGCTTTCATCGTGCTGGCTGATATACACTAGTAGTCATTTTGGATGGTTTCATTATGCAAGCTGATATACACGAGTAGTCACTTTGGATGGTTTCATCATGCTGGCTGATATACACTAGTAGTCACTTTGGATGGTTTCATCATGCTGGCTGATATATACTAGAAGTCATTTTGGATGGTTTCATCGTGCTGGCTGATATACACTAGTAGTCATTTTGGATGGTTTCATCGTGCTGGCTGATATACACGAGTAGTCACTTTGGATGGTTTCATCGTGCTGGCTGATATACACGAATAGTCACTTTGGATGGTTTCATCGTGCTGGCTGATATACACGAGTAGTCATTTGAGATGGCTTGACATTTATGAATGCTGCACCAGATTTCAGGCATATATATCTTTCTTTTTTTAAACTGGTTTTTGTACTCTGACAGAACAAAGACTGCCATATAATGTTTTCAACAGGTTTTCTCATTATTTTCCCTATCCACCGCCGGCCTCTTTGTCTCATCTCCTGTTCTACAGGCACCTGTCTGTTTTTTGTCATGAGTTCCATTTTGGTGACCTTCTCATACCATTTCAATCCTTCTATTCTACACAAGCACCCATTTATGACAGTCTGTAGCTTTTTGGTTGTCATTTCTGTTGTTTTCCATGATTCTGATTTATTTTTTTTTTAACTTGATTTCTCTTGATCTCTTTATATTTTTTAATGCAACGAAAGTTCTCTTGTCTTTACACCAAAACAAAAAAATAAATAAAGTACAAAAGGTATTGTGAAATATTGAATAAAGTTTGGTAATTTTAATGAGTATTTTACTTACGGTCCTCGCACTTTTTGCTGACAGTCTTGAAAATGTCTTTGACTAGTTTCGAAATGCCATCTTTCTGTGTCTGCGGACACTGAGCTTCTGCCTTCCTTTTGGAATTTTGGAATGTTCATTTAAGTAGAATGGAAGATTAGTCCTTGCGGTGTGTTGTTAGTCTGTCAGGTATTATTCTTTCTGTTGACGACGTAGTTTCTCCTCAATGAAAAAGTAGAGAATTTCTTTTGTCGATGGTTCTCAAAATGTATCAATGTTAGATTATATCAGTTTATGTACCTTTCCTTGAAGAGCCGTATAGTGGTGAAGTTTTAGCACGGTGTTGTCATCTTGAGTTGTTATTTGTCTTAAGAGATTGAGGCTGGTGGAAACCTTATTTCCCAGTTTCCTGCTGATGACTAGTTTTGGTTTTAAATGAAAAATTGTCACCAAAGATGAACGCACACCTATACAACATGGAAAGCTGTGACGTCACGACAGTTACAAGCATTGGTTTCAAAAAGATCCAGGAAAACGTTTTCTAATGCTGTTTATTTAGCTGAATAGGCCCATGACGTGCCGCTGTTTCTTATGGATTTGCTTTGATACATGATTCAAATATTCAGCAACATCATACAGTTCCTAATCATTTCTCATACGATTAATAAGGAGTGATTCAGTCTTGTCTGTCTTCTTCCATTTGACATCTAACATTTTTACTAACAACGAATGGTTGGTTTTTTGTATCACTTTCTAAAATACAATTGCAGCGGTTCTCAACTATTTGAAATCTCTGGTAGCATATCTTGTCTAGGCTATTGCTCTGGTAACAGCCATTTTTAACGTTTCTCGATTTTTACGAAGATAAATGTTTCTCTATACTTTCACCTATGTTCCGGCGTTCTGTTTGAGCTGGTATAAATTAACAAAGTACATAGATTCGTTACCTCTCCTAATTTTGGAAAAACCATGAACTGAAAAACGTAGTGCGTGGTTGTTGGAGAGTGGTAGACTTTTGGAGAGATCTCAATACACGTGCTTCTATCTATGACTTTTGGAGAGATCTCAATACACGTGCTTCTATCTATGAATTTTGAAGTTCTTCTGGCCGAAAGAGTAGCACTACCATTTTAACGTCTCTCTACAGTCTACTTCTACATGGTTGTCTTTGAGCCCCTCCTCTATCTGCCTCTTTTAAACCCCTACTTGTTTTTCAACCGTTCCCACGTACTTTCTACCAGCTGACCGACATTGTCTTGCGTCAAACTGTGCTGACATTTTATTATTTCAGTGCGAGTGAACGATTCTAAACCTATTATAGTGATTAACATTAAACTTAGTTGGGGACTTTCCTCATATAATTTGAGAACCACTGCTGATGCAACTCGCATGTCTGGTCATAATGATCTGGTCTTCTAACTTAGTTAGGGACTTTCCCTATATAATTTTAAAACCGCTACTTATGCAATCTTTCAGTCACGTACCACGGACTGTCCACTCGTCAGTTTTGTCACATGTTGTGTCTTTATGATCTATTTTCTTCGAGCGGTCATCTCGCCTCTTAGTTTTATTCAAACTAAAATCTAATTGACCTTGATAATTTGTCGTTTAATACGACTGTCTGGTCATTGTGGTCTGTTCTGAATTTCAGTTACTTCCCTAATACTTTTATTTAACATAACCTAACTAATGCTACTTATTTTATCGTTTTATGTTCTCTTTATATTCGTCATCTACAAAATCGCCTGTGTTTCGCACGCGGCTACAATAGTATGGCTATTTCTCTGTCTTTTGCACTAGTAAGATGAATCGCCTTTATTCCACATTTTTTTTTTTTTTTTGCTATTTCCATCCACGAAATATAGAAGTGAGTAGTGTGTAAGCAGGGAATAAAAAGGTTCGAGAACACTGAATAAAGTGGTAAGAAAACATGCCGTATGTAAACACTGAGTAAAGTGGTAAGAAAACATGTGGTATGTAAACACTGAATAAAGTGGTAAGAAAACATGGGGTATGTAAACACTGAATAAAGTGATAAGAAAACGTTTGGTATGTAAACACTGAATAAAGTGACAAGAAAACATGCCGTATGTAAACACTGAATAAAGTGATAAGAAAACATGCCGTATGTAAACACTGAATAAAGTGGTAAGAAAACATGTGGTATGTAAACAAAGAATAAAGTGATAAGAAAACATGTGATATGTAAACAATGAATAAAGTGGTAAGAAAACATGTGGTATGTAAACAATGAATAAAGTGATAAGAAAACATGTGGTATGTAAACACTGAATAAAGTGGTAAGAAAACATGTGGTATGTAAACAATGAATAAAGTGATAAGAAAACATGTGGTATGTAAACAAATAATAAAGTGGTAAGAAAACATGGGGTATGTAAACAAAGTATAAAAATGTAAGAAAACGTATGGTATGTAAACACAAAATAAAGGGGTTAAAAAACGTAGAGTAATGTGGTAATAAAACTTGTTGTATGCAACAACAACAAAAGAATAAAGTAGAAAGAAAACATAGAATAGAGTGGTAAGAAAATTTGTGGTATGTAAACAACAAATAAAGTGGTCACACACATAGAATAAATGGTACGAAAATTTCGGAATGACAACTGTAGACTTTTTTGGATGAATGGAGTGGAGATTTCAGTTGCATTTATGAATATGTCGAATGTGTAATTCTCAAAAGGTCCTTTCCATTTTATTATTCTGTCTTACAGCTTTAGTTAAAGTGGGATTAGGCCATTTCAAGAGTTAAAAAATGTTTTAGAAAAAATTCTAACAAACTATAAAGCAAAGTGGTAGAAAATAAAAGAAAGTGGTATGAAAACATGGAAAATACCAATAACAGAAAATAGAATACAGGGTAAGAAACATGGAAACAACCAGTAACAGAAAATAGAATCCAGGGTAAGAAACATGGAAAAAAACCAGTAAGATAAAATAGAATACAGGGTAAGAAACATGGAAAAACCAGTAACAGAAAATAGAACAGAGGGTATAATAATAATAATCATAGCCCCTTCAGTCATAACTGACTATGGGAATGCGCCCCTGAGGTGGAAGCCCTCAGCTGCTTATTTTCCTGGTGCTCCTTTCGACGTTTTCTCCTCACCTCTGCTTCTTGTGTGAGCCTCTCTTCGCCCAATCTGAGGTGGTGCCGTAAATAGCATCGCCACTTATTGCGATCGGCAGCTTCATCCTCCCATGTTGCTGGATCCATGTCCAGTGCCCTCATATCTCTCTTGCACACATCTTTGAACCTCAGCTGTGGTCGCCCAACTGTTCTCTTGCCATCTGCTAATTGTCCGTAGAAGATATCTTTTAACAGAGGGTAAGAAACATGGAAAAAACAGTAACAGAAAATAGAATAGAGGGTAGGAAACATGGAAAAAACCAATAACATAAAATAGAATCCAGGGTAAGAAACATGGAAAAACCAGTAACAGAAAATAGAATAGAGGGTAAGAAACAGGGAAAAAAACCAGTAACAGAAAATAGAATCCAGGGTAAGAAACATGGAAAAAACCAGTAACATAAAATAGAATACAGTGTAAGAAACATGGAAAAAAACCAGTAACAGAAAATAGAACAGAGGGTAAGAAACATGGAAAAAACAGTAACAGAAAATAGAATAGGGGGTAAAAAACATGGAAAAAACCAGTAACATAAAATAGAATACAGGGTAAGAAACATGGAAAAACCAGTAACAGAAAATAGAATAGGGGGTAAGAAACATGGAAAAAAAACCAGTAACAGAAAATAGAATAGAGGGTAAGAAACATGGAAAAAACCAGTAACATAAAATAGAATACAGGGTAAGAAACATGGAAAAAAACCAGTAACGGAAAATAGAATAGAGGGTAAGAAACATGGAAAAAAACCAGTAACATAAAATAGAATACAGGGTAAGAAACATGGAATAACCAGTAACAGAAAACAGAATAGAGGGTAAGAAACATGGAACAACCAGTAACAGAAAATAGAATAGAGGGTAAGAAACATGGAAAAACCAGTAACAGAAAATAGAATAGAGGGTAAAAAACATGGAAAAACCAGTAACAGAATATAGAATAAAGTGGTATGAATTGAATAAAGTGGTATTTAAACATAATAAATTGGTATGTAAACACAAAATTTAGGAGTACCATCATATACAATAAAGTGACAAGAAATCAAAGAATGAGGTGACATTCACACATATAATAAGTAAAAAGTAAGACAACAGATATTACAGTGGTAAGAAAAATGAGAATAAAGTGTCAAGACAAGACGTAATTAAATATAAAAATAGAATGGAAAGGTATGAAAACTTTAACTAAAGTTGTAGGACAGAATAATAAAATGGAAAGAAAATATAGACTAAATGAGTATGTAAACAAACAATTAAGTGGTATGCAAAATAATCCAGTGGCAAAAGATGAAAGAATAAAGTAGTAAACTCACATATAATAAAATTGTAAGGAAACAGAGTTAAATAATAATTCATGGAATAAACTGGCAGAAAAAACATAGAATAACATGGTAAGAAACCAGGTAAAACAGTGGTATAGAACTTACAATAAAGTGACGAGATAACAAAGACTAAAGTGGCCAGAAACTGAGAATAAAGTGGTAAGAAAATAATGTATGTAGTGGTAATAAGATCCATAGGAAAACGGGTTGTTAAAAAAGCAATCAAAACGGAAAAACTCAGAAATGTTTTTATTTACTTTATATTACTCTTATTTCTACCTCTCACGTCGAAGAGCGTCTTATGGAGATTCAGTTATTATTATTGTGCGGGGGAGTTATATTTTTGTGCCATCCATGAATGTCATAAGTGATGACATATGACACCCTCCATCGAGCAAGAGAGGAGAGGAAGACGCTTTCGATGCAAAATAAATAAAGAAACTCGTTCAACGCATTACATGGAAGTCCTTGGTTTGGAAGGTCAAGGCTGAGAGGGTTAAAGGGTAACTGAAAAACATATGGAGAAAAGAACTGAAGACAAATATGAAAGGGATGAGGTAGGCCTAGGAAAGACTTGACCGGGCGGCGTTGAACAGAAGCCTTGTTGAATGCCTTTGCGCCATAGGTGGTTGAATGATTATGATGAAGGGAAGAAAATAAGCAAGAAGAGAAATAACAGAAAATGAAACGAGGATGGGGAAAGTGATACGAAAGAAGAAAAAGAACATTGGTGTGGCTCTACTGTCGTGGTCATAGTACGCGGCAATGAGAGAGCAGACAGATTAATCTCAAGAGCACCCAAAGTGCAGACATTTGTGTGGATGTACTGTCGTGATCATAGTACGCGGCAATGAAAGAGCAGACAGATTAACCTCAAGCGCATCCAAAGTGGAGACATTGAAAAAGAGAGATATACTAAGGCTGTTTGAAAACGACACTGTAATTGATGAATCAAAAAAGCTAAGATTGCTGGAATTTGGCTTTAAACGGAAGACTAGCAGGGATGGACGCATACACGGATGCATGAGGCGTGTTTGGTTACTACCAGCTCCTACAGGAACAATTAGCATTCATATCCTTCGACATTGACTGAGGGAGACTGAGCAACTATGGGTTTGCCCCGAGTGAAATGATGTCGATTCTAAACAATAATAACAACAGCAATAACAAAAAGAACATGACGAGCACAAAGCAAAGGGAAGATCACGGTGAGCCATGTCGCAAAATAGGTTTCAAGTCATTGCAAATGAGTTCAGTTAGATTTATAAACCCATCTACGATCGAGTGACCGCTTTCAAAATGGCGGCGTATCAGCGAAATGTGTATCGGACAGAGGAAATCGCCAACGATAAAATAAAACGAAGGGAATCCGTATGAAAAGGATTTTACATTTCAGTACAGGGAAGGATGGTGTATAACTGCATATAAGATGGAACGGTAGGAAGTTCTCATTTACGGAGATATATGCGTATTTCGGCTGCCCACAGTTACGCTAAAAGCATGTAAACCCACTTCTGTTCTAATTATTAAAATCAACAAATAACAGTTTGGGAATTTACATGGATAGAAAGATAGAGTTTTATCAGCTGTATAAAACTAGATAAGAGGGAACAATATGGATTTTATATATGCCGAGAATGATAAAGGCAAAATTTCAGTCGACGCACAGATCGGCCGAAATCACTGTTCGGGAAGGATTTTTCAGGTTAGGTTTAGGCTGTGACGTCGGTACTCTCCGATACGTCCGCGCTTTGCGTATAAGTAGCGGATCGGTAAACTGAGAGAGATACACAACGAAAGAGGTTTGAGCCAGACTGGAGACAGAGTTTCGCCACTATCCATGAATTGTGAGCGGATCGCCAGAAACATTTTTAAGTCCAGTATCTGAAGTCTGAGGGTAAGCGAAATTATGATAACTACCGTGTATAATATTTGTTATTTCAGGTTCATATAGAATTCACAAAATATGCCTGTATAATAGTCACTGATATAATGTATTGTATTTTTAATATGATCTAACATGTACATTGTGGAAAATTAATCACAAATAGCCCCACAGCCAAATGAAGATATATTTATCATATTGCTTTATCGATTACGAAGATAAAGGCAGTCCCATGGCAGAGAGTGTCATAGGGAAATGAAGTGTTAGAAACTTCAGCATGGAAGATCCCAGTTACGAGGCTAAGGTGACTAGTCCCCTTCCTCGCTGCCTTTGCCTTCCCTAGTTCGAGCGCACAACTTTGTACCCATTTACAGCTGGTAAACTGGAGTGTTCTATAGCCAGTTTCAGTAGAAAGCAACCTGATCACGTGGTCACTCACTTTCTTTATTTATGTATTACTTTTGTGTAGATGCTAAGGATAGCATCAGTATTTGAATTTGTACTTGATATGATTTGGAAGGATCAAGTTATAGCATATGAAGGGATGTATAGGAGCGGAATAAACCAGATGATGTTTATTACTGATATGTTAATATTAATTCTGTATCATTGAAATGATGTTACTTGCTATGACTGTATAACTTTGACACCTGATGACTGACTTGTCTGACTTATGTGTTGTCAGTTACACTTAATTGACATGTTAATATTAATGCTATATCACTGAAATGATGTCCTTGCTTACTATGATTGTATAACGGTGACATCTGATGACTGACTGGTCTGACATCTGTGCTAGTCAGCTACAAGTCTAGCCAGATACTAGCCAAGGCTGATATGTTGCAGGTTCCATGAAATAACTCAAACCAGACTGTCCAGTATCAGAAGCCGGTGCAGTTCATCCGAGGCAATCCCACAAAAGTGCAGGACCCCAAAGAGTGAACTTCAACTGGTCATTGGCATCCCTACTGTTGGGCCTACCAAGTCTGATATCAGCAAAGGACAGTTTCAGCAGTACCAAGTTGGAAAGATAAGTGTCCTGTTTGACACTGACCACCTATACATGTGAAACAGCCAATAGTTCAAAACAATAATTAACCATACAGAAACTCAGTCAACTGATGACAGTTATCCTTAAATTCAAAGGACTAATAACAGTGATTTCAGTAACTTTATTATTTAAGATCTTGAAGTCTAAACAGACAATAATAGTAAGTGTGTGAATATTTATATATATATGTGTATACTCTTTTCCAACTAGTAGAAATAGAATATTAGTGTAATTATTAAACTATTTTAACTATACCTGAGGATTTATTCACTTTTTCCATTTTGTGGGTTCAGTGAATGTACATTTTACTTATCCCCTAGAATATAAGTAATCATAAGATAGTCACAGGGAGGAGACGCCTTAAATCCTGGTACTACTTCTTACCAACTGGGCCAGGGTTTTCACAGTCTGACTATTTTTATGATAACAATACACCAGTGCTTATTTCTAAGACTGGGGTATTACTTGTAAGGTCAGAACTCTTTACTGGCATACTCTTACATAATAAATTATTTTAAATAACCTCCCGCTACAAGCCATTAACAGATCTATGCGGTACAGCCTCTTGGTGTCGACAACTTTCTAGAGACTTCCGCTGCAAAAGAGCACGAATGCTTTCAAGTGTCAGCTCATTTTATTTAAACTAAATCTCAGTTTTATTTGAGTTTACACTTAGTGTAGTCCCCGGCTGTGTCTGGTCAGACAAATACAGAATAGGACTGCTGCCCGCTCATGCATGTCGTACAGGGCTAGTAATATGTGGTTGTACATGGGGCAGATCTTCAACTCAAATGTCACGTCAGTCCTATTGTATGGCTCTGAGACATGGAGAACAACAAAAACCACAACCAAAAAGCTACAGACTTTTATAAACGGGTGCTTGCGTAGAATAGAAGGACAGAAATGGTATAACAAAGTCACAAATGTGGAATTGATGACAAGAACCAGACAAGTGCCAGTGGAACAAGAGTTGAGAAGAAGACGCTGGCGACGGATAGGACACATTTTGAGGAAACTTGCTGATAGAATCACAGGGCAGTCCTTGTTCTGGAATCCACAGGGAAAGAGATGCAGAGGTAGACCAAAAATTACATGGAGAAGAGAACTGGAAACAGATGTGGAAATGGTGAGGAAAACATGGAAAGAACTTGAGCGGATGGCACAGGACAGGAAGACTTGTCATGTGTTTGTTGAAGGCCTATGCTCCTTGGGGAGCTAAAGGGTATTGATTGATTGACATGTGGCTGGCAGCGTCATCATGTAAAACAAGCTGCTACAGAAACCACTTATGCGAGAGCACGTAAATTAATTGTACAGGTTCCCTGTAAGGGGGACAGCTGCAGTGGTAGCTCCAAGCTTCACAGGGAACAAGAAGGAAAACCATAATGATGAAGATGATGATGAAGATGATGATGAAGATGATGATGAATATGTAGTTAACGGATACGAATCTTTTAAATACTTACTTATGAAAGACCACAGTACCATTTTATCCATTCCTTCGCAGAAAGAAGTATCAGATCTGAACGAAAGTCTAAGAAGGAAAGCTTATGCAGGACAGTTGGCCCATCCCACACCAAACATTAAAATAATTTAAAAATGTTATTAGACTGACAAGAATGTGTTACACTCATCAGATCGTACTCCGACAATATTGTAAATCCCTCACATTAAATTTAAAAATAGTTGATAGTTTGAATCTCATAAATTATTTTTTTTTTTTCAGTGTTCCTAGTTTTTAACAATTCTTTTCATCTTTGTACCAGCGAATTTTTCGTGTAATTTTAAAATGTATGACTGCATTCTAATCATGGTAGTGCTCAAATACCATTTAATGACCTTTTTTTATTTAAATTAATGCACCGACTGCCTGGCAGTGCTTTAGGCGATACAGGTCAAGGGTAGAAAATAGACTCGGAAGTTCGCCACTGAGAAATATTTTTGACCAATAAAATTGGAAAGAATTTACTCATGTCCTGGGAATGGGACTTCACGAACCGTAATTAGCGTCGTTCACCGGTTGTTTTTCTTCCTAGTTAACTCCCCTGAGGGTTGCTAATCTGTGTTGTCAATTTTAATGCTTTTTTAAAGTTTTATCATTTGAACGGTAGCGTTTAACACTGGTAAAATATTTCGGGATTAAGGTAAAACATAGGACAGTGATGGATGGTACAAGACCTACAAAGGGTTACGTCCGGTGCTTTCTTTTACTTACAAAGCTCCAGTTTTAACTGGCGAAAATGTTGGGGGGGGTTCAAATCCACATTTTATTGGGGATAAAACCTACACCTTGTATAAAATTTGTCAAATACGCCTACTATTTAATTTATCCTACTCCTTAAATATGAACTATGAATGGGGCAGGAAAGCTGAGACAAATCACAGCAGAGATGAGGAACTACAAGATACGTATCCTGGGAATAAGCGAGAGCAGATGGACAGGTAAGGGGAGAATAAAAACAGCTACAGGGAAAACAGTACTTTATTCTGGCAGAGAGGATGGTCAGCACAACGAAGGTGTAGCCATTATCCCGAAGAAAGGAATGGAAAGGTCTTTACTGGAATGGAAACCCATCAACAACAGACTGATAAGAGCAAGATTGAGAGGGAGGTTCACCAACACCATAATTATACAATGCTTTGCACCAACAAACGACAGCGATGAAGAGATCAAGGACGAGTTCTATCAACAGGTACAAAAAGAAATGGAAACTACACCCAGGTACGATCTCATTATAGTAATGGGAGACCTAAATGTGAAAGTGGGAGCACACAATAATTATAACGAAAGAGTAATGGGGAAATGCGGCAGTGGAACAGCAAATGAGAATGGGGATTCTTCTTCTTCTTTCTTCTTCTTTCGTTCGCTTGAAATATATTGTCTATATCTGCAATGTTGTTTCTTGTATAAACTTCACTGTCTTTTGTAGTTCATACAGAGGTCCATATAGTTTTGTTTCCAGTGTTCTTTCTCTGGGCCAGTGGGTTTGCCTCAATATATCATATTCGGGGCAATCTTGAAGTATGTGCTCCGCAGTCTGGGGTGCCTGTCCACATGTACACATGGCTGAATTGCCAATCTTGAATTTTGTATACATGTGGCTGCGGAGGCGGTTGTGTCCTGTTCTGAGGCGCAGAATGACTATTTGTTCTGATCTGTTCATAGCTTGGTAGTCATCCTGCGTTGATGTTGGTGGCTTTCTGATAGATTTGATCATCTTTTTCTTCTGTTGGTACGTAACTGGTACATCCGGTTGCTCGTCTGCAGCACCTTCTTTAGCCAGTCCGTCTGCTCTCTCGTTTCCTGGTATTCCACAATGAGACGGTATCCACTGCATGGCGACCCTGCGCTGGTTGCACAGTTCAGAAAGTAGGGCTTGTATACCTGGCAATTTTCTGGACTGAAGTGCTTGGAGTGCTGATCTTGCATTTGTCAGGAATACTACAGGCTGTGGACCGAGATTGGTGTTCAGTAGTTTCTCAGTTGCCACCTTGATTGCCTGGACTTCTGCATCATAGTTGTTACAGAATTTCCCCGTTGGTACTCTGACCGTATCCCTAGTGTTGTTTGGGTATTCTATGTACACTCCTGCTCCTCCATTCTTTACTGCATTCTGTGCTGACCCATCCGTGTATACTCGGACCCAGAGGTCCTGTGGGTATTCATCATCCAGGAAACTGAGAGTGACTGTCCTACGTTGCACGCTGTTCTGTTCATCCCTGTCGAATATTCCTTTCACTTTTGTGTGGATGTGTATTGGTAGTCCATGCTCCTCTCTCCAAGAGGTTTGTTCTGGCACAGACTTTAGGGGGCTGTTAACTTCAGGCAGGTCTGAGGTTTGTCTACGAAATCGTTTGGCCTGGTGGATAAAGCTGTGTAGAGTATCAAAATGTGTGTTGTGTATAAATGTCCCGTGTTGTATTTCATCTGCTTTCCAAAGGTATGATAATACTGACCTTTGCAGAGTAGTGTACCACCCTCAGACACCAGGGATGATGAGGCATAGTAACATGGTGTCTTTAGTCTGGTTTAAGTGTGTGACGTAAGGGTAGAGTCAGATAGCTACAGTATCATACATGGACGTCACATCAGATCATACAACGTAGAAAGTCAATAAAGCTTTTAACAGCAGTGATGTTTTATAGTAATATATATATTGTGTACGCCACAATGACAAGATGCATGGACATCGTTATGCAGAAAACATCACAGGTATAGTACAACAGTCATTGTATCATCGACGTAGTCAATTCAACAGGCACAGCAGACAGCATCATAATAATGTACATCATATGCCTTTTAGGATATCGTAATCAGCTGTACATGTAGTCAGGTAGTAAACTTCCCCTTTCCATAAGAGCTAGTAGATATCAACTAGGAGATTAAATCTAGTCCCCTATATTTGACCTCAACAAGACAGGCATGTCTTTTGAGCGTCACGTTATCGTCCGCTATGTTCCTCAAACAGCAAAGGTATCAAACCTAGATCCATCAATAAAGTTCAGGAAGCAAATGGTCCGTAGGACAGGCATCAATCGATGCGTGACAATATAAGTGGATCGTGAGCTGAGAAAATTTGTCATATCATAGACTTTATAATAAGGCAGGCTAAGCAAAAGTCAACATCACAAGATGGCGATAAAGTTACTCAGCAAAAAAGGATTCAGTTACCTGTTCATCAGGAATTAAATCACATAAATCACGTATGCCTCCAGGCATTTGGAATAACATAGAGATATATCATCTCAAAAAAGGAACAACAATGATGAGGACTCCTTCCTGAATAATCTAAGCGAAAACTAGCACATCGCTACGTCTCGCCTTACCAGCATCTCTGCTCAGACTGACTTGGGCGGAAATCATTTAAACAATGCCACAAACAGAGACATGCGCAGAACACGCAAATCGAATACAACTCAGCTAAACTTACAAAACGAAGAATGTTCTACGATGTTCGACTAAAGATTCGAACCTTAAAAGGAAATGAATCTTGAAACATTGCGATTGCCAACTGTTTTCTAAGAACTGACGATCTCAGCGCTCCATATATGGACATGACTCAAAATCGTTCACACAACTATCAACAACCCTAGCTATCAAGATAAGACAACTTCTTGACGATAGCTATCAAGATTAGACGACTGTAGAAATAAAAGTGACTACAATTCCATGAGTTACTTCCCATGCATTAAAAAATTAACTATAGTCAGAATGCATGGTCAGAATAAATAGTCAGAATAAGTTGCGACAAGTTTAGCGCAACAAGCTGCTTCTTTTCAGTCGCCCCATTGCTAGGTTTTGGAATCTGTCCTTCATTGGATGGCTCGGCATACAGAGGAACTTTTCTGCCTGTGTTAGCACTTTCGTGTCTCTGCGTTCTCTCAGTGCTTGTATCCTCCCCATTTTCTCCATCTCCACTATAGGCGTCGATTACATTGCCCCCGTGATGACCCTAAGCGCCTGGTTTTGCACCTTATCTAGCTCTTGTAATGTGGTGTTTGATGCTGGACACCACGCAGCTGACCCATATTCCATGTGTGGTCGTATGCCCTGCTGGTAAACTTTACTAAGTATTTTCCCACTGGCTCCCCATGTGGTTCCACTTAGTTTTCTCAGGATGGCTAGCTTCCTCCTGGCCTTTGTTGCTGCCTTGTTGATGTGCTGCTTCCATGTCAGCCTATCATCGAATGTAACTCCGAGATAGGTGGGTTGTTTATCTTCTCTCAGGAGCTTTTCGTTTATCTTGATGACACCAGCTTTTTGTTTGGGAGTGTGGTGAAATTACAGTGATGCAACGTTAAAATTCCTCCATTTATAAAGATAACAGGTAAAATAACATGTAGGGATAAAAATATTGGTAAGATATGCTGATACATTCTCACCCACGCCAGCGTTTCTTGCGCCATTGAAAACCAACTAGTTATAACATGCAGACTAACGGCCTATCTTTTTAGACGGGGTGGAAACGGAGATAAAAAGAAAAAAATGCGACGGTCTGAACACGTGTTTAAATCTAAAGTCTAGAAGACGCAATTTGTAGTTTTTAAAGAAAAAATTACGCCACTAGTTGACACAATGTAAGGAATTGGACGAAAAAACGACCTTAGCTCTTGTCAGAAACAGACGTATCTTGGACGTTCTACGGTAAATAGTCGTTTTAGTTTGAATATAGCGGCAAAACGCCGTGAACGAATGTACAAAAACAAATTTCAAAACTAACCTTGAAAAAAGTAGTTTTTTTCTTAATAATAAGTTTAGGAGAATAAAAGTTAGCTAGTTTAATAGCCCATCTTTACCTGAGAAATAATATACTTTTAATTACACAGACGGACAGATAACACGGAAGATATTGACGAAAGACTGTATTGTTCAATACAGACTAGCCGACAGTTATTTGTGCATACATCTCACAAAAATCACTTTTGACGCGACCTTGAGCCTAACGCAGAAAAACAAACTGCATGTGGACAAGGGGCAATCAGGGGAGGGTAGAAGCTAAAAATAACTTAGCACAGAAATCGTATAAGTAAGTGGGGGGGAAATTTGTGTAGTTTTTTTGTAGTTTCGTCTAAAACCAAGTGTAATTTTGGGAAAAACCAAGTTCGGACGGACAGACCGACATAAATATATTACACACTAGACAGAAACTGGACCTAATTTGGACATTTTAGTTTAAATATTTGAACGGTAGAGGGCAAGTCCGCTGATTGGACGGAAACGTTCATATTATAGAAAAACAAGTAGAGGCAAGTGCCATTTTATTGAGAACTGTCCATATACACAGTTCGTTAATGTAGAATTGTGACGTCCATGAATATTATATATTACCAGTGGGACGCCAGTCTAGCCAGCAGCTCAGCTGAGTTTTGCTAGTACAACGTAACTGTGTTTTCAAATTTGAATTGTGGTAAGGGAAAAAGTATTTACCTTTTTTTATTTAATATTTTGAGTGATTGATACTGCCATGTCATGAAAAATGGTTACGACAAGTGAGGGCTTATTCTAGGTCCCCAGCGACAGTCCAGGGCCTAGAGGCAAACAAATAATATAGGAAAACATATCCAAGACTATAGAAGACAGATCTATATTTGAGATCAGTGGGAACATATCACCCACCTTATTGGATGGAAAAGGAGACTAATGAACATATTTCGGATGCAATGCAGTCATGGAAAACTGGTGCTATTTGATACCGCCTGGGTGAGATGTGCTGAGTCGGTCAGAGAGATCTGACCCGGTCTTTGTAATTTTTTTTGCTTTGTTGTGTGTAAAATTGGTGAAGTAGGCAGTGTGTTGACACATGGCAAAAATTTTGGTTTCAGAGTTTCTGGTCTGGCACTGCGCTAGTGCCAGATGCTTTGAAGAGGTCCAAGAGTGGAGGACTAAGAAGCCTACCATTATACTCCAGCATCTGTGAGGAGTGGGTCACTTGAAGTCTTTACTACAGCGACACAGGCCAGATAAGTTGAAAACCTGGCCTGCTGTGGATTCATCAAATTTTTCCACAATAAAATAAATAAACAAAATCCTTGTGTATAAAAACTATACCTCAGTTCCATATTTCAAAGACAATGACTATTGTACACAGAGATCGGGTATGATGACACCACCCCGACTAGACATCCAGTGCTAGTTTTCCAAAGACACTGTAGTTAGTGTTAATATTAACCAATGTAACAATATATCTATGTACAAAATTTTCATTTTGATTATTCAATATATATATGCACTTTTCGTGATAAATACATATTGTTTCATACGTCCTGACCAGAAGAAAATTTGGTTCAGGACTAAATAAATTCCAAAAAAATTGTAAAATTTAAACTCTAAAGTCAGTGTTAGTTGATTTGATCATAGAGCTTATTATTATTAGACTTAGTGTTTACATGTGTGTTTCTGTGTATTTAATTACCTACACATCACATTTCACATTTACCCTAGACATTAAACGTAGCTAACATACATAATAGCAGAATAAGTCTGTTTGAGGTCATAAGTGGTAGCAGAAAGGCATTCTGTAACTCACATAAAAACTGTTATCTTCAGGAGCCTTCACAGCTGACCTCATCCAGTACACTAGGTAACATAGCAACCACGCAATAACATCAAAAACCACTACAGGGGGAGAGGGTGAAGAGCGTAGTGCTGCACTTGTCTGTGTTGATGCTGACACACCATCTATTTGCCCATGAGGTTAAGGCATCTATAGCTCTTTGTAGCAGTTTGGTGGCCACTGTTGCATGCTCATCTGTGCACCATATTACCAGGTCATCAGCGTACATTGCCACTTTCATTTCATGTGGTAGTTCAGCAACCAGGTCGTTGATGTAGACTAGGAAAAGTGTGGGGGACAGAACCCCTCCCTGCGGGACGCCATGACGCAGTAGAATTTTCTTACTCTTGAGGCCATCTAGTTGTACTCGGGCTCTTCTGTTATGCAAGTATGCTTTCACCCATTTGTACATCTAACCATTCACTCTACAATTTCTCAGTTTCTTCAGAAGCCCTTCTTTCCAAACCTTGTCAAATGCTTTCCTTAGATCTATCCATGCTGCTAGTACCAGTTTCTTATCTTAAAACGCATCCTCAATCTCTTGGGAAAGGTAAGTTGCCTGATCTTCGGTGGAATAACACTGCCTAAAGCCCGCCTGCTGTGGTACAAGAAGGTTTTCACTTTCAAGGTACCACTGTAGCCTGAGGTTGATGATACGTTCCATTGTTTTGCAGAGGCAGTTTGTAAGGCTGATTGGTCTGTAGCTAGAAGCAGTGGAACTGTCTTTTCCTGGTTTTAGGAGTAGTATCATGATTGCTTCCCTCCAGGTCTGTGGAACTCTGCCTGAGTTCCAACAGATATTGAAGATCTGCAGCAGCTTTGTTTTTGCTGCGGTTCCCAAGTTCTTAATCATTTCATTGGACATTCCATCAACTCCTGGCGACTTTCTCATTTTCAATTTGGATATTGCAAGCACCAGTTCTCTGAATGTGATTGGTGCCTCCATAACTTCAGGTATGGTTCCATCTCGTCCTGCGTGTTGTTGTTTCTCACGAGTCTCCTGTTGCTTCTCTGGGCTAACTTCGATGTTGTTGTCTTTAGCAAAGGAGTCTGCAAAGTGATCAGCTGCCTGTTTTCCCATGAGGATGTTTCCATCTTTGTACAGAGCAATCCTTGAGTTTCTCCCTGTACCTTCATCGTTAAGTTGCTTTACCAGCTTCCACAGTTTCCTCGTATCTCTTTCGAAGTTCAAGGACTCTGTTTTCTCCTTCCTGCTTCTTCGCCTGGCCTGCAACTTGGCCCTTTGAAATTTGGCCTTAGCCTGCTGGTAGTTATTGTGGTGTTCTTGGCATGGACTGGTCTCTGCCTGCTTTCGAGATGTTTCCACGTCGTTGTGCAGCTACTCTAGTTCACTATTCCAATATGGTTTGTAGTGCTTACGAGCCCCTCTAGGTATTGTTTCACGAGCAGCCTGTAATATGCATCTGCTGAATTCATCGACTAGCTTATTGATGTCTTTGTCTACAGTCAGATCTCTAGCCAGTATACTAGTACGGTGCTGGTACATTGTCCAGTCTGCCTTCTTGTAGTTCCACCTAGAGAGAGTGCTGCTCTCCTTGACAAGTTCATTTTCCACAATTAGGAAGACTGGCCGGTGGTCGCTGCCTCCAAGTTTTTTCCCTACAACGCGTGTGGTGTTCCACTCCAAGCCGGGTGAGTGGAATGCCAGGTCTGGCGTAGAGGTGGTGTGCCATGATCTCGAGTAGAAGGTTGGTGGGTCGATTGGCTGGTTAATCAGGATAAGCCCATTGTCATCCTGCCAGTTTTCAAGCTTCTCACCTCTCCTGTCCATGTGATCATAGCCCCAGCTCTGTGAGTGGCTGTTGAAGTCTCCGCATACAATCAGTCTTTCTTTTGCTGGGATTGTGTCTAGTGCCAGTGGGCGGTCGCTCGGACAGTAGTAGTTGAGCAGGTGGAATTCTGAATTTTCTGTCCTGAGATGAAGCATCTGGTATTCCGCCCCCTCCATATATGTTTCAAGCTGACATGCACTGATGTTATTCCTCACGAGTGTCAGTATTCCACCTTTTCGCCTGTCTATTCGGTCAGATCGGTAGCACTGTTAGCCTCTGATTTTGAAGGCTATGTCTTTGTTGAGGTGGGTTTCTTGCAAGCAGCATACATTTACTTGCTCTTCATTCAAGATATTTTCGAGCTCTAATTTTTTGCTGTAGCCGTCTTTTTTATTATTGACGCCTTCAGCATTCCAGTGCATTATTTTAAATGGTCTTTTCTTTGCTTGGCCAGTAGCTCTATTCTCATGCCTCCTGGCTCCACGGGGCAATTGAGAAGAACCCCCAGTAGTAGGGGTTGGGCCCTTCCGAGGCAGAGGGCCCGGCACTGCGCCTGCCTGGGTGTCCGTCACAGGGCGAGTGCCATAACGTTTTGCAGATATAGGCATACTTCCCATAGCGCATGTGCGTGGCATCCTGATTGCTGTGGTGCGCCTCTTGGCTGGTTGCCTCCGTCTTCAGCACCTTGACTTGCTAGGGCAGACTGTGGTCTTGCTCGAGTCTAGGAGGGCCTGGCCAGTCTTGGTTTTTCAGCCGCTGATGGCTGTACTTGAGCCCCATCTCCACGTCAAGGAGCTGGCCTCGATGGGGAGAATGGGGATAAATTAATAAGCTTCTGCAGTATTAACAACCTGGTCATTGGAGGAACACTTTTTCCACACAAGAAAGTGCACAAGTTAACATGGGAATCACCAAACGGACGAGACAGAAACCAGATAGATCATATAATGATCAATGGCAGATGGAGACATGCACTACAAGACGTGAAAGTAAGAAGAGGCGCAGATGTGGGAAGTGATCACCACCTAGTAGTAGCAAGACTGAAAGTGAAACTCCGAGCTGCTGGACCAGTTGCAGTCAAACAGAAAAGATACAACATCACGAAACTGAAGGATCCCCCCACCAGAAAAGCTTTCGTGGTCGACATAAAGAGAAGATATGAGATTACCAAAAGCCAGGAAAGAACAGAGACTGATGATGTTGACCAAAGATTCAACACCATCTCAACAATATACAAGGAAAGCAGCAAATCATGCTTGGGATTCCAGGAAAGAAAGAGCCAAGACTGAATAACACCAGATACGATAAACACCATAGCGAAGAGAAAGGAAATGAAAAGAAAGAAAACAGAAGCTAAGTCTCCCAGGTTAAAGGCAATATATAGTGAACAGTACAGTCAGCTGGACAAGGAAGTTAAACGTCAAACCCCTGCTAACAAAAGGACATTTCTAGATGACCTTGCAAAACAAGCAGAAGAGGCAGCACTGAGAAATGAACAAAGCACAGTATACAAAATAACTAAAATCATCAGTGGAAAACGAGGTGCAAACAATATTACATTAGTAAGAGATAAACACGGAAATCTCATCACGACAGTAGAGGGACAGGAAACAAGATGGGCAGAGCATTTCAGAGAAACTCTGAATAAGGAATCATCAGAGACACAATTGAATGTTCCTGAGGCTGAAAATGATCTAGATGTTAATACAGACATCCCACGAAAAGAAGAAATCATCACAGCAATCAAAGGGTTAAAGAGTGGAAAAGCTCCTGGTCATGATAACTTAAATGCAGAGCTATTTAAGACAGATCCAGAGCTAGCAGCAGAACTATTAGAACCACTATTTGCACAAGTCTGGAAAACAGGGACAACACTAACAGAGTGGAGAAAAGGAATAATTGTCAAATTGCCCAAGAAGGGAGATCTTGCAGACTGCAATAATTGGAGAGGAATAACTCTTCTCTCAGTTCCCAGCAAAAATACTAGGCAGGATAATTATACAGAGAATCTCAAAAGCAGTAGACCACAAACTGAGGAAAGAACAAGCAGGATTTAGAAAGAACAGAAGATGTGTAGACCATATATTTACCCTCAGGAACATTATAGAGCAGTGCTCAGAATGGCAAAGACAGCTGTACATTAATTTCGTTGATTTTGAAAAGGCTTTTGACATCATACATAGGGACAGTTTATGGAAAATACTGAGGGCTTATGGAATTCCAAGCTGCATAGTGTCAATTATAAAAAGCCTTTATGCCAACTTTACGTGTAGCATTGGGCAGAGCAACCTAACATTTGAAGTGAAGACAGGAGTACGATAGGGATGCCCCTTATCAACCACTCTATTTTTAACAGTCATAGACTGGGTGATGCGCCAGACAATAGAGGGCAATCCAAGAGGAATACGGTGGACTACATTTTCTACATTGGAAGATCTGGAATATGCAGATGACATTGCACTGCTAGCACATTCACATCAACACATCCAGGAAAAAACGGATAGACTTAATAAGTATAGCCAGCAGGTGGGCTTGAACATCAACCTAAAGAAGACAGAGGTCATGACGCTCAATGTGAGCAACCCTGAGCCCATATCAGTAAGGAATCAGCAACTGGAACAGACAGATGCCTTCACATACCTAGGATGCATAATAACATCAGACGGCGGAGCAAGCAAAGACATCAACATCAGAATGAACAAAGCAAAAACAGCCTTTTTTAGTCTAAACAACATCTGGAAGTCCTCTCAGTACAGGACAAGCACAAAATTAGGATTATATCAGAGCTGTGTGCTTTCTGTGCTTCTCTATGGCGCGGAGAGCTGGAGAGTTACAGAGAAGGTAATGTCGAAATTGTCCTCTTTTCACACAACATGCCTAAGAAAAATTCTCAGAATTTTTTGGCCGAATACCATCACTAACCAAGATCTGCTTACTCGGAGCAAGCAAGAGGACATGCACACCATCATAGCTGGCAGACGCTGAAGGTGGGTTGGCCATGTCCTCAGAAGAGACCTGTTACGTGCAGTCTTTGATATCTTACAATATTATACATTGGTATACTTGTTATGTTCGCAAATATTTTGTAAACAAAATAGGTAATTTTTTAGTGCTTAAGGGAAAGTCATTATTGAGTTACTTCCCTTGAAAGTTGTGCCGTCTCTTCGATCGAACTCCGCGGATGAATCCATTTTACTGCGATTTATTCGTTGTTTGGGTAGTAATAGATTGTTCTTGCTTCAGAATATCTATGGCCTGAATTTATGTGTATTGTTTGTCTGAGTAGGACGAGTCTGTCTTATATCTGTATATCTTTACATATCTAAGTCGAACTATATGTTCTGTTGTCTCTAGGGAGGTCAAAGGCTATTCGGCGGATGTGTCGCTAGAGTGTGGTGTGATTTGGCTTCGTCCTGATGGGGACTGTTTTTTCTATGTCGGCTTGTCGCCGGGGAAAAAGTGATCTCAGTATTTGTGGGGAAAGTGATAGTCGTCTAGACCTATCGTGTATGCTTTACCCCAGTGTTTATTCGTATTGCCAAGGAATGGCAGAATCATATTTCTGATACCAAGGTAATAATAGATACTCTTATGAACTCTCGTACGAAGCCACCATTTTCGATAGGTACGATTTGAATGTCTAAGAGAATATATTTGACTCGATGAAAACGACTTCGATTCCTAGCAGCACTATACCCTGTAGAATGCAGTCAATTGTTCATGACCAAATCTACAGAGCAATGAAAGATTTAATGAATGACTAACTTTAGGACAGATTCATTATCTGTATCCAAACGTGAGTGACAGCTCACGAGTGAAGCCATCTTGGAACCAAAACATGTAGTGACTTTCAAGAAGATAAAAGGGATGCCCGTATTATCGCTTGATTAGTCCAGAGATCACTGCTACACATGAGAACCCATTGCTAGCGGTTCAATATTATTATATGAAAAAAACTGTGCTGAACCTTATGTTAAAGAATCTTCGCTAGACGAGATGAGGTAGAAGCCATCTTGGATATTGTTTATAATCTGACGTGCTTTGTCAGTAAACTCAGTTGATATATATATGGGCGATACTGAGTGCTTGGCTACTGACAGTCCATTATACAATTATTCTACATGAGTGCCCATGTAACATTGCAAGACCATTTATCCACTGTATCATGATGTATTATGCCAACCTGTGATTTGTCACTATCTGTGCTGTCGAGTGTGTACGTCCAATTAAACTTTAGTAAAGGTACACAGTCGTTGGTGTCGATGACTTCCAGCCATACATGAGTGTGAGAAAAGAACATTTGTCAACACCACGAACTCTTCCTATCATTCGCACATTATACACTCCATCTATGTCTACACACCACTGCGTAGGTCAAGTTGACATTCCATACTCGAACCACGAGCAACACAACAACACAGTATTTAACTCTGGTGATGTTCGAGCGAGCTTCAGATTTCTCAGCATGTCTCTTGCTCAGGGCAAGGGTCTTGTATTAAGAGTTTATCAACTGATGATGATGATGTCTGCTTCCATCCACTTATATTTATCTTTTGGTGGAGATCACTAACTGGAATAAATAGAGGACTTTATCAAGACCCCGATGCCATCACAAGAACAGCTATGCTATGGACCCCTGAAGGAAAACGAAAGAGAGGCCGACCAAAAACAACTTGGCGGAGGACTGTGGAGGCTGAGATGCAAAGAATGAACCAGAGTTGGGGCACTGTACGAAGGATGGCCGCCGACCGAGCAAAGTGGAATCAATTTGTTGTTGACCTACAAGACGCCACCAGGCGTAATGGCCACTGACTGCTTTGACGGTCGGCGGCTAAGGATCAAAGAAGAAGACTCATTAAATATGTTTACTTCCTTGTTTGGCTTCTTTTTTTTTTTTAATTTGGCGATGAAAAATATTCTGTTTAACCTCTGATGGGTTAAAAATAATATCTGTTTGTCAATATAATATGTTCTATTGCCGATATGCCAACGTGGCATCATCTCTTCAGCCCACTTATTGTAAACAGGGTAAATTAAAATCTCAAATTGTGTGTGTGTCTGTCTGTCTGTCTGTATGTTTGTAACCCTAAAGCGATAGTCTCCTCATGATTGTCTTGTTGCGAAACAACAACAACAAATAAGAAAAACCAAACACAGAAATACATTTTTTTTTTAACTAACACACACAAAAAAAGGGGGAGTAGTGTCAAAGCTTGAGATGTTTGGTTTATTATTTAACCGATTTTCATTTGTGATAAGTAAAATGTTTCATTCTTCTTCTGCGATCAGTTTCCTGTGCTCGGCAGTCTAAACAAGGAGATGAGTTGCCACCATGAATCCAGTCATCAGTTTCCTGTGCTCGGCAGTCTAAACAAGGAGATGAGTTGCCACCATGAATCCAGTCATCAGTTTTCTATGCTCAGCAGTCTAAACAAGGAGATGAGTTGCCACCATGAATCCAGTCATCAGTTTCCTATGCTCAGCAGTCTAAACAAGGAGATGAGTTGCCACCATGAATCCAGTCGTCAGCAGGAGGTCCTCGCGGGTGCCCCACATTTTCTCTTCCATTTTCGTCTCTTGGGGCCAGGTTTGAGCTCTCAAGTCACCAAAGAGAGGGCGCGTTTGCAGAATGTGTTCCGGAGTCTGGGGGTTATTTTGGCATGTGCACTGGTCAGTTGGGGCAGCTTTCATTTTGTGGAGGTGGGCTTGTAGTCTGCAGTGTCCTGTGCGGAGCCTAAAAATGGTGGTTTGCTGTTTTCTGTCTAGCTTTAGGATGGGGTCTTGTGGGTAATTGCTGCTTGTTCTCTGGCTCCGTGCATTTTTGTACTTTGATAAGTGTCTTTGCTTCCTTCAGTGAGACTCTGTGGTGAAACTGTTCCTTCTGGGTGCCTGCTATTGCCAGTTTGTCGGCTGCCTCATTTCCTGCAATACCACAGTAGATAAGAACGCCACTAGACCTTCACTTTCACCGCCAAATCAATCTATCACTCAGTAACAGTTTGAGGTGTTTGGTTTGATATTTAACTGACTTTCATTTGTAATAAGTAATATTGTTTTATAAACACGCCAGAAGGTCTTCACTTTTCCCGCCATATCAAGGAATCAATACCCTTTAGATCCCAATGGAGCATAGGCCTTCAACAAACACATGCCAAGTCCCCCTGTCTCGTGTCACCAGCTCAAGTTTTTTTTCAACGTTTTCCTCATCATTTTCACTTCTATCTCCTATTCACTTCTCCGTGTATTTCTTGGTCAACCTCTGCCTCTCTTTCCCTGGGGGTTCCAGAACAAGGACTGCTTTGTAATGCTATCCACTAATCACTATATATATATATATATATATATATATATATATATATATATATATATATATATATATATATATATATATATATATATATTTATTTTTTTTTTTTTTTTTTTTTAAACAGGACGTTTTAATGTTCATCTTCTGAATAAAGATAAAACCCATTTACAGCAGTGGTCTCCCATCCGGGAAATATTGGCCAACACTGGAGATTTTTTGTGTTTTTTGCTTATTGGATTTTGTGGGCTGTACAAAAATGGACAGAAATAAGGGCCATTTCAAAGAAGAGATTAAGATGATTTTTTATCTGTTAAAATTGAAACAAACTTTTTTTTAGTTAAAAAAATTGTTAATATTTGGTGACAGTGATTCGAAACACGAACCCATGACGACTTGTTCCACAGCCTGTCAGCTGGGCTATTCCGCAGATGCGAACTTTCACCACTTTGACTATAACATAAGCATGGGTCTTCGTCCAGGGACATGGTAGCGGTGGTTATATAGATACGAAAATATAAGATGGTCTTCTTCTTATTTGATCCTTAGTCCATGACTGACAAAGCAGTCAGTGGCCATTTTTTAAGGATGTTTGCTTCTTTCTTTTGTGTAACACGCACCTTTCAACCATTTACGATATACATGGAACTGTCAGGACTTTTTTCATTTAGTGTGTTGCTTCTTAACTGTGTTAATTACACGTTCTGTATTGCATTATTATTCCTCAAGATGGGATTTTACTTTTTGGTAATTAGTTCAGTTTGTTGTGTTGTTCAGAAGCATACTTATATCTATACTGGCATGAATTTAATATTGGTTTGGGGTTTATTTATGTACTTTTTCTACTGTGTTGTGTTAATCCTTTCAGTTGAATTTGCTTTGTTACTACTGTTGGCGAAAATTCTGAGAACATTGAAATTGTGGATGGAAGCGGAGGTTGCCCGATGATTGTATCAGGAGACCCTATACTTAGCAGGGACATTTATCTCCTATCAGTTTTTTTATCAAAGTTGATCAAAGTTGCCAGAAGTCAATGCTATATATACCGGCAACAGACGGGTCTTGAGTACACGTGACGAAGCCACCTAAGTAGCCACTTCAACTTCACGAAGCCACTTCAACTCCTGAAGAGACGAAACAGTCCAACAATCTGTGGGAACCAACAGCGACTGAAGCAGACGCCTACTGATGCCCCACCGTCAGCTAACTAACATACCAGCTCAGCCAATGGACATTTCCGATGTTATTCTCTTATCCACCAAAAATTAGTATCGTCCAATGATGACAAATACATTGGAATAAACACACAGGAGAGACATTAAGATAGTAATGGGAGATTTAAATGCAAAAGTAGGAGTAGACAACAAAACTTGTGAACTAATCATGGGAAAGAATGGCATAGGAAACAGAAATGAAAATGGAGAACTGTTTGTACACTTTTGTGATCGGAATAACCTGGTCATCGGAGGGACTATCTTCCCACTTAAAATCATACACAAGACCAAATGGAACTCCCCAGATGGGCACACGCAAAATCAGATAGACCAATTCACCATAGGAAGAAAATGGAGACGCTAGCTACAAGATGTTAAAGAGGAAAGCTGACGTAGCGTTAGATCCTTCTCATAGCATCACTGAGGATAAAATTGAGGGCGCACAAAGACAGAGTATAAAGAGCAAACCCGAAATATAAAATCCAGAACCTTATGAACAAAGACACAAGGGGAAATATAATACCCAGAACCTTATGAACAAAGACACAAGGGGAAATATAATACCCAGAACCTTATGAACAAAGACACAAGGGGAAATATAATACCCAGAACCTTATGAACAAAGACACAAGGGGAAATATAATACCCAGAACCTTATGAACAAAGACACAAGGGGAAATATAATACCCAGAACCTTATGAACAAAGACACAAGGGGAAATATAATACCCAGAACCTTATGAACAAAGACACAAGAGTTCAGTTCAACCTAAAGTTGAGAAATATATTTGAAGCACTGGAGAACCTTGAAGATGAAAGTGTTGATAATCATTGGTGCACAATTCAACAATCATACAGGAATACATGTGAAGAAGTTCTTGGCAAAAGAAATAAACAACAGAAGGAATGGCTCACAGAAAACACATGGAACCTCGTAAGAGAAAGAAGAGACATCAAACAACAAGTAAACAACTGTAAAGATGCTGAACAGAACACACAACTACTGACAATATATTAGGAGCTAAACATGAAAGTGAAAAAGAGTGCCAGGCAAGATAAAAGAGAATTTATTGAAAAACTTACAGAGGAAGCCGAGATTGTGACAAAAAAGGAGACTTGAAAACATTATATAATATCACTAGAACTTTATCTAAGAAACAGCTAAACCACAATACAACAGTAAAAAGCAGATAAGGACAAAACATTAGCAGTGAAGAGAAACAAAGGGCCTCATAGGCTGACTATTTTAAGGAAATCCTAAACCGAAACCAACCAAATACAGCAACCCATCATAGAACCAACAGAAGAGCCATTACGGTGCAACATGAACCCACTCACTAAACAAGAGATCTCTCGGGCAATAAAACAGCTAAAAAATAGGAAGGCTTCAGGACCAGATGGAATACCACCAGAAGCCCTGAAGGTAGATATACCATACATTACAGAGTTGCTACACCAGCTCTTCAAGGAAATCTGGGAAAAAGAGGCCATCCCAAAGAGCTGGAAGGAAGGCCACATTATCAAGCTGCCAAAGAAAGGAAACTTGACTGTATATGGCAATTGGAGGGGTATAACACTGCTAGCAGTGGCTGGAAAAATTTTGACCAGAGTTTTGTTGGACCGTATTACGAAGGCAGTGGATGACAAACAGAGACAAACTGGCAGGATTTCGTGCAGGAAGATCATGTACAGACCAGATAGCAACACTCAGAATCATCATAGAACAATCAAACGAATGGCAGACCCGCTTATATATAAATTTTGTGGACTTTGAAAGGGCTTTCGGTAGTATAGACCGTACTGTGATATGGAAAATCCTGAGACATTATGGAATCCCAGAGAAATTCATTAAAATCATCCACGATTTCTACCAGAAGGCCTCATGCAAAGTAGTGCACAAAGGAAAACTATCAGAGCCCTTCACTGTACACAGCGGGGTCAGACAGGGATGTCTGCTATCACCAACAATTGTTCTCATGGTCATAGACTGGGTTATGAGACAAACAACAGAAGGAGAGAAAACAGGAATACAGTTGACATTCAACAAACAGCTGGAGAATATTGATTGGGCAGATGATTTGTGCCTTCTATCACACAGACAGCAAGATATGCAGGAGAAAACAAATAGATTAGTGACAGAAGCAGCAAAGATGGGGCTACACATAAATGTAAATGAAACAAAAGAAATGAGGATAAATAATAGGCAGACGGACTCGATGAAGATCAATGGTCAAGTTATTGACGAAGTAGAAAGCTTTGCTTATCTGAGGAGTAACACTGACAAAGGAGGGGGGACGATGGTGACGTCTGTTCTAAAATAAATAAAGCCAGATGTGCTTTTAATGCCCTTCGACCAATATGGAACGCCTCAGCTATATCCAGAGAGAACAAATTCAGAATCTTTAATTCAAATGTAAAGTCAGTCTTGTTGTATGGCTCAGAGACATGGCATGTCTCAAAGAGTATCACCTCCAAACTACAGATATTTGTAAATAGATGTCTCCGACGGATCCTCCGTATAAGATGGCCAGATGTAATACCAAATGTAGAACTAAGGAAAAGATGAGGCAACAGCCAATACAAATGGAAATTAAGGTAAGAAGGTGGGGAAGCATAGGACATTCACTCATAAGAGAACAATCAAGCATAGCCTGAGGTGTCCTTAACTGGAACCTACAAGGGAAAATAAGAGTGGGGAGGCCAAAGAGAACTTGGAGAAGAACTGTGGAAGAGGAGGCTAAGGGAATTGGAATGACTTGGGCACAGCTGAAAAAGACAGCTCAGAATAGAAATCGATGGAGAGCAACTGTTTCAGCCCTATGTTCCGCGGGGAACGGAAAGGAATGATGATGATGATTACAAATAGCATCGCTTCATTTTTATAAACAACCTTATTTATTATACCCTGTTAACCAATAATTGATTATTAAACCTGTTTATCTGTAAATATAAATTTATAGTTGGATTAATCACTATTGAGTGAATTGAATGTCTGCACCCGTATGACTCATATTGTTTTAGATACATAAACATATAGAGCTATTAAATTAACATTTTGCTGAATCACCTTCAGCTGGGGGCTCAGACAATAAGAGTCAATAATGTCCTTCACAGAAGAGGCGGAAAATAATAAGTTCATGACAGCTTCTTCTTCTCTTCTTCTTTGATCCATAACCGCCAACCGTCAAAGCAGTCAGTGGCCATCACGCCTGGTGGCGTCTTGTAGGGCAGCAACAAATTGATTCCACCTTGCTCGGTCGGCGGCCATCCTTCGTACAGTGCCCCAACTGTGGTTCATTCTTTGCATCTCAGCTACCACAGTTCTCCGCCAAGTTGTTTTTGGTCGGCCTCTCTTTCGCTTTCCCTCGGGGGTCCATAGCATAGCTGTTCTTGTGATGGTATCAGGGTCCCTTCTAAGGACATGGCCAACCCAACTCCAGCGTCTGCTAGCTATGATGGTGTGCATGTCCTCCCGGTTACTCCGAATAAGTAGTTCTTGGTTGCTGATGGTGTTTGGCCAAAAGATTCGGAGAATTTCCCTTAGGCAGATTGTGTGGAAGGAGGACAGTTTCGACATTTCCTTCTCTGTTACTCTCCAACATTCCGCACCATAGAGAAGCACAGAAAGTACACAGCTCTCATACAGTCTTAATTTGGTGTTTGTGCTGTACTGGGAAGACTTCCAAATGTTGTTGAGAATAGCAAAGGCTGTTCTCGCTTTATTCATTCTGTTGTTAATGTCCTTGCTTGTTCCGCCGTCAGGTGTTACTATGCTTCCTAGGTAAGTAAATGTGTCTGTCTGTTCTAACTTCTGGTTCCTTACTGTTATTGGCTCAGGATTGCCCACATTTAGTGTCCTGACCTCTGTCTTCTTCAAATTGATGTTCAGGCCAACCTGCTGGCCATACTTATTCAGTCTATCGGTTTTGTCTTGAATGTGTTAATGTGAATGCGCGAGTAGTGCAATGCCATCTGCATATTCCAAATCTTCCAGTGTAGAAAACGTTGTCCATCTAATTCCTCTTGGACTGCCCTCTGTTGTCTGGCGCATCACCCAATCTATGACTGTCAAAAATAATGTTGTTGATAAGGGGCATCCCTGTCGTACTCCTGTTTTCACTTCGAAAGTTACATTACTCGATCCAACACTGCACGTAAAGTTAGAATAGAGGCTTTTTATAATGGAAACAATGTGGCTGGGAATTCCATAAGCCCTCAGAATTTTCCATAGGCTGTCCCTGTGTATGCTGTCGAAAGCCTTTTCAAAATCAACAAAGTTAATGTACAGCTGTCTCTGCCATTCTGAGCACTGCTCTATAATGTTCCTGAGGGTAAATATATGATCTGCACATCTTCTGTTCTTTCTGAAGCCCACTTGTTCTTTCCTCAGTTTATGGTCAACTGCTTTTGAAATTCTCTGGATGATTATCCTACCTAGTATTTTGCTGGGAACTGAGAGGAGGGTAATTCCTCTCCAGTTGTTGCAGTCTGCAAGGTCGCCCTTCTTGGGCAATTTGACAATTATTCCTTTACTCCACTCTGTTGGTGTTGTCTCAGTTTCCCAGACTTGTGCAAATAGTATTTCTAATAGTTCTGCTGCTAGTTCAGGGTCTGTCTTGAATAGCTCAGCATTCAGATTGTCGTGACCAGGCGCTTTTCCATGACAGCTTAGATGATCTCAATTATTACGCTTGCCATTCTGTAAAATTCCTGTGAACCCGCCTTGAATGGAAGCATCATTCTTATATTAACATCTCTGCTGTGAGTTTTCTTGAGCGAATGTTGATACCTTTTAAAACTCTCATCCTTTTACTTGGAGTTTGGCCATTAGTGGACCACTACTGTAAAGCAGGGGAGACAATTTCGCCACTATATTGACTGATATGATGGAGACACTTATTCAAACTTACCCGAACTGCTAAATATAAATGAGGAAAATTCCAGAAATGTTGTCACCATAAAATAACAGAGGCAGGAATATTTCTTTTTCAAAAAAAAAAACATATATATATATATATATATATATATATATATATATATATATATATATATATATATATATATATATATATATATATATATATATATATATATATATATATATATATATATATATATATATATATATATATATATATATATATATATATATATATATATATATATAAACATTCTGCACAATGAAAAAAATGTTTAAGAACACTGATTTATAGCGACAACAACCAGTAGTCAGAACCAGGAGATCTAACAAATTAAAATAGTTGGCGCATGTCTAAAGAATGGAGGCTGACAAGGGAGATTAACAATGGGTATGCTAAATAAAACGTAGTACACAAGATAAAGCGGGCTTACTGGACAAAAAAGATGGATGGATATCACTGGATAAAGATGGAGAAACAACACTAGAAAAAAGGTTGGATGGACAGACATACTGAACAGGTTGGATGAACAGAAGTACCGAAAGAAGTATGGACAGCACCAAAATAAGATGAGTCGGCAGCACTAAGACAAGGTAAATAGACAGTATTATAAAAACAAGGTATTATAAACTATGATGTGAGGCACTAGGGTGGATGGACAGCACCAGAAAAAATATGTATGGAATGCACTTAAAAAGATTGATAGGCAGCACCAGAAGAAGATATCATTATATAATTAGAAAAGGGTGGATGAAGAGCACTAGAAAAGGATTGATAAACTAGAAAAAAAGTAGGTTAAAATCATTCAAAAAAATGACAGGAAGCACTAAAGGATGGACAGAAAGCACTAGGAGAAGATAAATAGTGTGACAGTGCTGGGACTTCTTTAAATAACTAGGTGACAGAGGCAGGCCGAGTCGTAGTCTACTCGAACTGGCAGACTACGTCTTTGACTTTATCTTTGACTTTATCTTTGACTTTATCTTTGACTTTATCTTCCAAGTAAGGTTATCTCTTTACTGGCCCTTACCGCCAGAGGTGATGATTCTTGGATGAGTTATGGTTTGGTTCCTTTATCAACCCAGGTCACGTTCTTCCCTCCTTGTTGTTGTGTAGCGACTAGATCGTATTGTGGCGTACCATGATTTTAATTTTTGTTGTGCTATTACTACTTATTTCTCAACCCACTCCATAACCTTCTATAAATCAAGTCAACTTGTGTGGTAGGTTCAACTTTATAACAAATTTATTTACAAAATTAAAGTTCCGACATTTTCCAATAAGGAGTATGGTTCAAAACTCCATTTCATGTTCATATATTGGAAGTGATCACTACCTGCTAACAATCAAAAGAACAACTGAAAGAGTTGCTCAGCCTAGGAACTGCCCAACATCACGCAAGAAACCAAGTAAACGAGCAGGAGAAATGAGCATTAGGACCTACAAGCTGAGAGAGCCAGAAATTAAGACCAGATATCAGGGGCTTATTGCTGCAGCGGTGAGCAACACAGAAGAACGACCTGATGACTTGGAAACCCTCTGGATTAAATTCAAGGATATCATAAAGACAGCTGCTGCAGAAGCATGCGGTGAAGTCCGACTTGGGAACAAGAGAAAGAGGACACCTTGGTGGACAGAGGAAGTCAAAGAGAAAAATAAGAGAGAAGAAAATGGCATGGAAACAATACTTAGGAGCTAAAAACACAACAGGACAAATGGAAAAATATAGAGGATATGTGACACTCAGAACAGAAGCAAAGAACAAAGTGCTAGCAGCAAAACAGAAGTCCTGGGAAGAATTAGGAGAAAAGCTAGAAAAAGATGCGCAAGAAAACCAGAAATTGTTCTATAAGGCCCTAAAGAACATGAGGAAGGAAAAACAATGCCCTCTCAAATTTATAAAGGACAAGCAAGGCAAATTGCTTACTGCCCCGAAGGAAGTAATGGAAAGATGAAAAGAATATTTCTCAGAACTCCTGGATGGTGAGCATGGTGAAGCATCAGAAATGATAAACACTAGCACAGAAGAGAAAACCAATGATGGTGAAGATGACATAAAGATGGAAGAACTGAAGACAGCACTGGAGAAAATCAAGATGGGCTAAGCAGCAGGGCATGATGGTATAGCACCAGAAATGGTTAAGTTCATGGGAGCATCAGGCGACCTATTACTCTTAAGGGTTTTACAGGCAGCGTGGTACAACAAGACCATACCAAAGGATTGGGAGATTGCCATCATAACACCAATTTTCAAAAAGGGTGACATTCGGCAGTGTGGAAACCATAGAGGCATATCCCTTCTCAGTGTCCCTGGTAAAATTTACTCTAGAATCATAGAGCAGAGACTCCGACGCCTAGCTGAGCCACAATTGGATGAGGTCCAGTGCGGATTCCGAGCAAACCGAAGTACGCAAGACCTAATCTTCACACTCAGAATGCTGAGTGAAAAGGCCCTTGAGTTTAAGAGTGAGATGCATCTTTGTTTCATAGATCTGGAAAAGGCGTTTGACAGGGTCCCCTGGAGCAAACTTTCGGACTGTTTGGCAAGGAAGAATATTCCAGTACCTCTGATTCATGCTATACAGAGCTTCTACAAGTCTTGCAGAAATTATGTGAGGACAGCAAACCATAAGTCAGAAGAGTTCAGGACCACCACTGGTGTAAGACAAGGTGATATGCTATCACCTTACCTCTTCATACTCCTTATGGACGATGAAATCAAGGCATGTAAGGAGAGAACAAGAAAGTATTCAGTGGGGTACTGGAAGATGAGACAGGTATATATTTCGGAGCTGGCATTTGCTGATGATGTTGCCATGATTGCTAAATCAGAGGCACATCTCAAATCCAACCTGCAAGTCTGGAAGGAAGAGCTGGAGAAGAGAGGGATGGTCATAAACAGCTCTAAAACAAAATCCATGGTGATATCACGAGAAGAAAGAAGACATCAGATTAAGCTGGGAGAACAGGTCCTGGAGCAGGTCGACCACTTTAAATACCTCGGAGCTATCATAGACCGAAAGGGAGGCATCAAAGAAGAGTTGGCCACTCGAAAAGCAGCAGCTGTGAGACTTGTTCGGGCCATAAATCGAGGATTCCTCAGCAAGAAAGAGGTTGGTAAGAAAACGAAGATGGCTGTATACCGCTCCACCTATGTCCCAGTCTTGACATATGGATGCGAGTCGTGGGCAATGACTACAACCCATGAAAGCCAGATCCGAGCCTCAGAAATGAGGTATCTGAGGAAGGTGGTTGAAGTGACAAGAAGAGACATGGTACGCAACCAGACGATACGTCAAGGCCTTAAATCCTACCCCCTGCAGACCCAGGTGGAACAGTCCCAGTTAAGATGGTTTGGCCATGTCTGCAGAATGGGAGAGGATCGGATACCACGACAAGCATGGGAAACAAAGAGCCAAGGATCCAGACCCCGAGGACGGCCCAGAGTCCGCTGGGAGGACAACATTAGACAATCTTTGAAGGACCGAGGACTAGAATGGAACCAGGCTAGGAGGAAGACAGTCGATAGGATGGTCTGGCGCTCTCTCTTCCAAACCTCTACACCTCACTGTAGAAGGGGAACGACTAAGTAAGTAAGTAAGTAAGTTATCCAGCCCTTAATTCAACTTGTTTCAAAAAGTATATTTATTGCCTCTCCTGCAGACTCATACTTATGCGTAGTTGATCTACCAACAATTTATTCTCTTTTCATTATTTCTCCACCTTATCTCTTGTATCTACCCTGTCAGGCCTAACTCATAAAAATTACATCAATATATATACATGGTTCATATATAAAATCAAATCATGTCAGGTACAGCTGTTGTGTCGTCCTCATACTTACTGTCAAATGAGAGAGCCCCTGATTTGTCTCATAGTTATCAAATTCACCATTATCTCTTCTTTCCTCTGATTTACTGTTCAATGAGAGAGAGCATGTCTTATCTCAAGGATGTCCGCGTTGCAGAACCCTTGTTCATTTATTCTTGTCTAATGACAATACCTCTTCCTTTTTATACAACAGCCCATCTTGGCTATCAGCTAATATTTAAATGTTATCCACACTTTATATTGTCGTACTCATTTTTCTTTATATAACAGCCCATCCTGGTTATCAGCTAATAAAAAGTTATGTTATCCACTTTATACCTTCTTCAGTCGTACTTGTTTCAATGTTAGTTCTTGTTGTACGCCCCTTTAAACATGAGCATCATTAACCTCTGGTTATAAGTTGACTGAAAGTCTATAAAAATAGCAAGAGTCTTTCTTACCGTGTCAAAATGAATCCAAGTACCTATCACATTTCCTACTAAATCACCCCTATGTGCTAATCCTACGTTTAACACAATTGAATGAACACAATTTATGCTAGTCTCCAGAACTGCTACCACTAATCATGCTAAATCTAGCTACTTCATCTGTGAAAACTCCTGTCACCCACAGGTTTCACTGTTTCACTTCTTGAGAGTCTGGCAACACACGACTTGCCTCGTTAACTTCTCGGCCAGGACTAATTTCTTTTGTCCTTCAAATCATCATCCCGTCATCCGTTTTTGTTTTCCAGTCAATACGATTGGTCCATCGCTTCCAACTCACCGATCACAAAACTCACGCTCCTCTCTTACGTAAACAACTCAGTGAGCTTTTGTTCCGTACTGTTTACGCCTTGCTCATTTTTCTCGTGCGTTAGTTTTTCTCTCTGCTCACTTAATCTGCAAGGGGCGCTAATTAATTGTAGTCTCCCTTTGAGGTTTTTGCTTTAATGTTACATTCCCTTACTTAAGGCTTATTAGAACACTCATTATGCAAATTTCGTACACCATAACTGTATGTTCCTAAAACTAACTAAGTGTAAACCAGCCTTGTTTTCAGAGGCTTGGAATTATAGGGTTCTCTCTTTTTCTCTCCAAGCATGGGTGTACAATCTTTTATCTCCCATCTTTAAGATAAATAGCCCGTTTCCTAGATTATTTATATCTTCTAGCCCATTTTCCATTACTCTTTTATTTCATCCACACCAAATTACTGTTCATCTGAACCTTATGTACAGCGCAAATAACGCTGTGAAACCCAACGGTGACATACATCCCGGGGCCGTACAAATGTATCCCGCAGGGAGACATTTGCACTCTATTGATAAGTAAGCAAACTCTATCTATCCCATCATCATCTCCATTATCCTACCCACAAACTACTCGCAAGACATCAAAGACAATTATTAAAAGTAATGAAGAAAATTAAATTATAAAAGTAAGACTATGCTATAGCCTAAATAATAATACTTATCTCATTAATTATTACTCAAATATGGAACGTCGTATCTCATAGATTATAGAAACATCTATAATTAAATATTCTATTTATATATATACAAAGGGCGACATGGGACTGCCTCTGAAAGCAGAGATTTGTCAGTCCGTTAAATGTCTGTAATATCTGCCGTCAATGTCAGTATTACATTGTAGCGGTCAGATAGGCAGAATATGTAGTAGATCTATAATAAGTAACGTCACCATGCATTAACTAATTATCCCCAAAGTGATAGTAAAAGATGTGTGTTGCTAAGTCAGAATGTGATGTGCTCGGCTGATGCTAGCCTTGGATGCACCCGTCGAATCGTTAACTTAGTCTGAACCATATACACTGTACCCCTGTTTGTCGGACCGAACAACCTTTTCAAGACCATCATGTATGAAGTTGCTGTGGAGTTAGCCTCGTAATTGTTTTTAACATCCCATTTCAAGTAAGTAGTAGCTATAGTACCAACACTGTAATCATGTCGCTATGTGATCACTAGCACAATAAGTGATGACTTTTCTCATCAGTGCAATGTGTGCACTTCTATCTGAGGGATTAGGTTTTCGTGCTCTAATGTAGTCTGGCTTAGTCTGTAACATCCCTTCTGTCTCTTGTTCCATCTTTTTTTTTCTGAACTTGTACCAAATACATATCTGAAATACATACACATTATAAGTTAACATGCAAATTGTTCTATATAAACTAATTAACAGTCTTGATCCTCTAGTGTGGTAAGTCTTATCTTGTGAAGAATCTTGTTTGAGCTTTCTGAAATGCTGTATCTTTATTCTAGTCTGAGATAGTTCATTGTTTTAATCTAGTTTGTCAGTTACAATGGTCTCTGTGTCTAAATTATTTTATTATCACTCTGAATATGTCCCGAGACTAATGACCTTATCACTCATGTCTATGTGATCAATGTACTTTATCACTAGTGATAATGTTCTACACATTTATGTTTCTTCGCGAAGTTCTACCCTGTCTGTTAACCAGGTTAATGTATAGTGTAAATGTCTAAGTGTGCTCCGAAATATTAATAACCACTATGTTAACCACTGAGAGATCTAATTATCTAACTAACCGTTGGATACCGTTGATTGGGGTACCTTATTTAAGCACTATAGCTGGGTGAGTGCTGCAAATTAGTACTATTGCTGGGTGAGTACTTTACGTCGATTACACTGCTTGTACGAATTTTGGAGATCTCTTTTACAAGCTCTAACAGTGTAAATTTCTCTACTGGAGAGACGACTGTCGTACTGTGATAAATTTGGTATCAGTTGTAGTGTGTTTATAGTCGCTCTGCAGGAGGAAGAGGACGAACGAATATTTGTATGTTGTTATCAACCAGACAATGGTTTGTATTCCTGACGATGTTTTCTTTAGAATTTGGTGTTGGTAGAGGCGTCCATACATTCGATGTCATTTTCTTCGCTTTCTGTTGTCAAGTTCTGATTATACCGGCGCTACCGATTTGTCAACAATATTCTTGCGAATGTTTGTATGCTGTGCTGTAAGGCTTTGATTCTGATAAGTTTTATTATTCCTCAGTGCTCGTAAAGGTATCTCATCTTCAATCGTCCTAACCGTAGTGTGTAGACTGGTGGTTGTAGTTGTGGCTGGTAGTTATAGTTGTCACTTCAAGTTTTCTTCTGTAATGCTCCGATTCTGCTGAATTATGTTGCTTCGTGTGAGGCTGTAAGAGACTATCTTCTGTCATCACATGTTCGCTTCACGTGATCACTGGGGTTGCGACGGGGGTCGCAGGGAGTATGTTGGGGCTGACGAAGGGGTAGGGAATAATGGTTGTGACCATGTGAATAACATTGCGAACACTGATGTGTTGTCTTTGTGTAGTGCGGCTAGACTCTCATGTGATTCTTGCCCCTTTATTTCTTCTGTAAGGCTCTCTGTGTCTTCTTGACTGTCTTTCCCATACTCTTCTTGCATCACATCAATCAGAAGCTGTCTTCCTCTCCGGCTTCACCAAAAATCTCAGTCTCCACTATTTCTGCCGTCGTCACCACGACTTTTCACATAATTTCCGCCATACTACCATGGCCTCTAATCTACTTCTTACATCTCCTTCACTCATCTCCTCTACTGCAGCACCCTATTGGTCAGGTGTACTCAGTTCTCTCTTGTGTGCGGTACAGACCAATTATACTTAGTCTTCTCAAGACTCAGCTACCGCCGCCATCTTGTTTACCTCTTAGTATGCTATGCCTCTCCTCTCATAGCCTCCTCCTATGTCAACTTATTCATCAACTTTAGCATCTCCAATGCTAACTGTTGTTTGTCAACTCCTTGTGTCTTCTTTATTTCTCCTTTATTGTGTACTTCGCCACCCGCCTGACTGCGCTCTTCTACTCTTCTGATTTCATTAACTCTTTGCTTCCTCTCTACCTTATCTCTTGTATCTCCTGAATTTCTCTCCCTACTACTGCTCCTGTTTCACTTCTTGAGAGTCTGGCAACACACGACTTGCCTCGTTAACTTCTCGGCCAGGACTAATTTCATTTGTCTTTCAAATCATCATCCCGTCATCCGTTTTTGTTTTCTAGTCAATACGATTGGTCCATCGCTTCCAACTCACCGATCACAAAACTCACGCTCCTCTCCTACGTAAACAACTCAGTGAGCTTTTGTTCCGTACTGTTTACGCCTTGCTCATTTTTCTCGTGCGTTATTTTTTCTCTCTGCTCACTTAATCTGCAAGGGGCGCTAATTAATTGTAGTCTCCCTTTGAGGTTTTTGCTTTAATGTTACATTCCCTTACTTAAGGCTTATTAGAACACTCATTATGCAAATTTCGTACACCATAACTGTATGTTCCTAAAATTAACTAAGTGTAAACCAGCCTTGTTTTCAGAGGCTTGGAATTAAAGGGTTCACTCCCTTTCTCTCCAAGCACGGGTGTACAATCTTTTATCTCCCATCTTTAAGATAAATAGCCCGTTTCCTAGATTATTTATATTTTCTAACCCATTTTCTATTACTCTTTTATTTCATCCACACCAAATTACTGTTCATCTAAACCTTATGTACAGCGCAAATAACGCTGTGAAACCTTATGCCCTAATATCCGGCCTTTGGCTAGGATCATGTGTCTAGACACAGGGACCAATACAGTGACATTCATGTGTCATTAGGTCCTTTGTGTGAGAACACAGAAGATCACTACAGTGACACATGTTGTCATTGGGTCTTCTTGTGTTGGGACATGGGTCTTGACCAGGGCCGGGTTGAGCGTGGGCCATGCGACCTCATGCGAGGAAAAAATATGCGACCTCATGCGAGGAAAAAAAAGTGTCTAGACACAGGGACCAGTACAGTGACATTCATGTGGCATTAGGTCCTTTGTGTGAGAACACAGAAGATCACTACAGTGACACATTTTGTCATTGGGTCTTCTTGTGTTGGGACATGTGGTCTTGACCAGAGCCGGGTTTGGGGTGGGTGCCAATGCGACCTCATGCGAGGAAAAAATATGCGACTCATGCGAGGGGAAAAAAAAGACATTCATGTGTCATTAGGTCCCTTGTGTGAGAACACAGAGGATCACTACAGTGACACAGTTTGTCATTGGGTCTTCTAGTGTTGGGACATGTGGTCTTGACCAGAGCCGGGTTTGGGGTGGGTGCCAATGCGACCTCATGCGAGGAAAAAATATGCGACCTCATGCGAGGGGGAAAAAATATCTGGCCTTTGGCTAGGATCATGTGTCTAGACACAGGGACCAGTACAGTGACATTCATGTGTCATTAGGTCCTTTGTGTGAGAACACAGAAGATCACTACAGTGACACATTTTGTCATTGGGTTTTCTTGTGTTGGGACATGTGGTCTTAAGCAGAGCCTGGTTTGGGGCAGGTGCCAATGCGACCTCATGCGAAAAAAAAAATATGCGACCTCATGCGAGGAAAAAAAAATAGGTCCTTTGTGTGAGAACACAGAAGACCACTACAATGACACATGTTGTCATTGGGTCTTCTTGTGTTGGGACATGTGGTCTTGACCAGAGCCGGGTTTGGGGTGGGTGCCAATGCGACCTCATGCGAGGAAAAAAAATAAAGGGACATGTGGTCTTGACCAGGGCCGGGTTTGGGGCGGGGCCAATGCAACCTCATGCGAGGAAAAAATATGCAACCTCATGCGAGGAAATTAAAAAAAAAAAGACAATAGACAGCACTAGAAAAAAAATGAGCGGACAGCACTAGAAAAAGATGGGTGGACAGCACTAGAATAATTGGATGGACAGATGAGACAAAATAACCTCGATCGTTACATTTTCTTGTGCTATCCTTTAATTTCTTCTGTTCTCTTCCCTTTTCGTTTCTCTCACCTCTTACAATATTTACTGTTTTCGCTTCATAGTTCCAGTTTCTTGTCATGTTTGGGCCTAACTGACCATCCCTTACTGATTATTTGAATCGCTGACGTGATTTGAACCCATATTGACTCCTGGAATTGTAGAGTGAAATGTTAGGGTACGATTGTGTAACACACTTTCAGTCACACATAAAGGCACGGATTACAGCGTAGGAGTGGAAGTACCATCTGGTTTTTCATGTAAAATTAACACAGCTATTGTCATCTCCGATTTTCTGCCTGGGGTGTTACAAGAAAACCAAGTTGTGGCCTGATAAGTTGTTCGTTTGCACATGAACGTGTCGGAAAATATCATACTGGTAACAGATTAAGATTCGAACAGGAAGATAACGAATGGGTTTTTTGGAGCACGAAAATGATGTAGTCGTTTCCGGTCAGATTTTGTTGTAATGGATAATTGAAAGAGATTATCCGTAATAGATTTATGAAGCAGTGAGTGTTAACGTGGTAAATGTCGTGTTTTGGTCTGTCTTACACCACGGTCATATTTACCGCTCACAATAATAGGATAAAACGGACCGATATATAACAGCCAATGAGAACGCTCCTTTTTCTGGTGTGTATAAGGAAACCTTTTATGCTTAACATAGAGGCCTATTTTGTGTAATTGACAATACGAAGATATTTAATTTCTTAAAGACTAAAAATATTTAAAAGAAAAGATATATCTAGTTTAACAACGGGGATATTACTTAAGAGATAGGTGTAAAGACTTCCTCGAATAGTATGTTATTCTAAGAAAAAATTCGTTTTAATTGACATTTATACATCAGATTAGTCCCCAATATAGTTAATTAAAGGCTGCATAGATTTAAATGCAATTTGCTAACAACACAAATTTAGATAGACCGATAGAGATAAATTACTAGTATGATACTAACTTTAAATAATTAAAATCGGTCCACAATTAAGAGAGATAATAGACATTAAAATTTCTGCACATTGAACGCGAAGGCAAAAAGACGCATTGGTCTGAGATTCTCAACACCGCTTTTACCCCTTCCATCCGCGAGGTACGATGCGATACTATATAAGTCCTTGAACTTGGCTGAATTGAGGCCACAACATTTTCAAATACTACGCTGAACAGACGAAAGCGGCAAACGCTTGCTGTAAAATAATTTGCCGTTGTATCTACGTAGCAGACCAAGATACCCCTTTACAGCCTGTTATAGCTGTTGTGTATTACCTGAGGGTAAGATATATATATATATATATATATATATATATATATATATATATATATATATATATATATATATATATATATATATATATATGTGTGTGTGTGTGTGTGTGTGTGTGTGTGTGTGTGTGTGTGTGTGTGTGTGTATATAATTATGTAATTTTCCTGTGTATAATCCACTTGTGTGTTCGGTAGTGTGTTATATGTGTTAAGAAAAAAATTACAGGACGAGTGTGCTGCCGACTTGAACGCAAGCATGTGTGGACTTTTAGAGACGAAAGCCAGCATTGGGAATGTGTAGGATAATTGAGAATTATGGTAGAATCTCCGACTGTAAGTTTAATAAAGTATTTGAAGGAGTATTTCATAAAGGACCGTCACACTGTTCAGGAACATAAGAAAGGATGTCAGGAATTATTAACATGTATTAATCAAGGTGTCCCTTAATAGTTTGTACTAAACCAAATCATTGTAAGGAAGCATATTATGGACAAATGGATCGAACTTATGATTTATAAGAAATATGTAATCACAACGAACTGGCTGTAGGTGGTACTGAAGTAAAGTGTTATGTGCAACTGTTAGCACACATTGTCTGAGATTATTTGTAACGTTCAGTGCGTGTGTGTGTGTGTGTGTATGTGTGTGTGTGTGTGTGTGTTTTTTTTGTGTTTGTGCGTGCGTGCGTGTGCGTGTGCGTGTGCGTGTGCGTGCGTGCGTGCGTGCGTGCGTGCGTGCGTGCGTGCGTGCGTGCGTGCGTGCGTGCGTGCGTGCGTGCGTGCGTGCGTGCGTGCGTGCGTGCGTGCGTGCGTGCGTGCGTGCGTGCGTGCGTGCGTGCGTGCGTGCGTGCGTGCGTGCGTGTGTGTGTGTGTGTGTGTGTGTGTGTGTGTGTGTGTGTGTGTGTGTGTGTGTGTGTGTGTGTGTGTGTGTGTGTGGATAAAATGGTGCTGGACCATACAAGGATTGCGATTATTTGTATTTCCCAGGTTTTATCCTGAAATGACTAACAGCCTTTGAAACATTCAATTCTGAGGAACTCTGTTGGTGCGAGACGTTCTCAAGATACTTAGAGCGAGTCACCACGTTGTTTCCCAGCCTGGAGATCCAGACACTGTGCGATCTGGGCTATAATGGATGCTTCACATTATAACAGATAGGTAGACACATAACTCCACTGGTCGGCACATCCAGACTCAGTTTGTTAAGAAATAAAACACACATCAACCAAACAATTGAGTGATGACTCATGAAGGACTTAACACTTATACCAACTTTACAGTCCAGTGAAAATAACAACTATATATAAATATATATGAATAAAATAATTGACATTTGAAATATACCTATCATATTTAACTATTGTGGAAATGAAAATTCCATACTTATTTATTTCTATTATGTAAAAAGCATTTGAATTTTATTATTTTCTTAACCGAAAAGAGAAACGGTATAGGATCAATAAATTGTAAATATTTACACTCAGTCTTACTTAATTATTCAATTTGAGTTAGGTTCTGTTTATATATATATTACATATCTATTAAATTAATTTATCCCCTAGCAGAGTCAAAATAACTATATAACCATTATTCAGGGTGGGATCTGGAGAGGTAGCACTTAGACCTTCAATAACATTCACTATCATCATACTTGAAGGTTTATACAGCTTGACCCTACATTGATTGTCGATACACCCTTATTCTTTTCAGAGAAGGAAGTATTTCTTATAAGACCAGTCTCTTATCTGGCACTATCCTGGTATCATCTGATACATCTTTTTGTCTGGGATATCATATATTCTAATAACATCTGAACCTCTCGCGACAGTAAAAATCAACGGAAGAGGCAAAATCTGATATGGTCTTGTGAGTCAGACATGAATTTGCAGATGACACGCAGAGAACATTAGTTTATTTTTGTCTTGAAGAAGATTCTAGATAAACGAGGGTAGTGGGAACACACCCTTACCAAAATCAGCAAGTTATTTGTCATTGGTTTGGCATTTGAGATGTTAAAATACAATATCTCTTATTGGACCTCTACCTAGCAATGTGGATGCTTGGGTCGAGTGTTGCTTAAAATCTACAACATTTTAAGATTACCATACTGCTAATTCAACTCGTCAAGAAGACAGTTTAGACTAGCCAGGATAACGAATAAAGTCAGGATTCTAGTTTAAAGGACCGAACAACGCATTTGAGCTTCTTCTGGACTTAGACAGTAAGAAAGCTCTACCTTTACTAATACGGAAAGTCCGGGATCCTCGGAACATGAATACGAAGTCATAGTGGGATTCTATTGTAAAGTAATACCCCTGACAAGACCATGTGTAAGAGGCATCTTAACCAAGTTGCCGAAACCATTTTCCTGTGCCAGAAGTCTGTATTGCTCAAAGTATTCGGAGTAAATTGTACATTTTATAAATCTATATTTTGCAGTATTAACATGTGAAAATTGCTAGTGGATGTCCAAGTTCATACGAGGCTGGCAACCTCAGCACATAGAATGATAGTCTCATGAATCACCACTGTAAGAGCTGGTGACTGCTTCATGCGGGTTCCTCATAAACAAATGCAGAGGTAGTCTCAAGTTCTTTATGGAGCAGGGAGTGAATGATGACAGAAATAATGTACATAATTATTATATTAACCTATATAACAAGTGCATATGTATGTAAACATGTTTTATATAAATGCTGTGGGTGTTTTTCTATAATAGATATAGTACCCCAGACGCGTTTTCGAGGCATCTGCATCTGCATCAAGTCTAGTTCCCAACCAGTTTTTAGAGTGAGTTGTAACATATTTTATATACTTTGAATTTGACATGTTTGAACTTGCTGTTGGTTATACAGGTCCTTACGAGGCTGGCAACCTCAGCATGTGAAAAAGATTTATTCATGAACCACCACAGCAAAGCGCTGGCGATTGCATCGTGCTAGTTCTCTCAGGGAACCAAACGCAGAGGTAACCCCCAGACTCCAAGTGGAGAAGGGAGTGGAAGATGTTTCCATCATACTTATATATATATATATATATATATATATATATATATATATATATATATATATATATATATATATATATATATATATATATATATATATATATATATATATATATATATATATATATATATATATATATATATATACTATCATTTATAATACGTGTATGTATATTTTAACATATGTAACCAGGCACAAGCCGCTTGCTGCTGTCCAGTCGAAATTTTCCCAGTAAATAAACTAAAAGAATGGTGATTTCCATCATATTCCCTGGGTTATATGATATACGCTCAGGCAGAGTAAAAATTCAGAGAAAAGATTCTGTTGACGGACAACGGGAAAGGTGCCTGATTAATATCAGGAAAACAAAGACTTAGCAGCGGAATTTGTTCTTTTATTCCCTGTAAAGTTGGTGGTACGAGTTTACGAGACCATTTGAGGTTCAATACTACGATACCAGCTGTACTGCTGTTCTGTGGTTCAGAGCTTGCGATCAATACTTGAAACCTACATTCAACGGGTTGTGAAGATACCTGCCTTGACCAGGAGAAGTGACCTCGCCACAGAGACGAATTGACGGAAACAGCAGCGGCAACACTGCAGCAGTTCGGAAGCTTAGTGACATTTTAGCAGGCCAACACAACAGAAGATGTAGTAGATAGGTGAAAGACAATCAACAATAAACACGATAAAGACTAGCGCTAGGAACCAGATGTTCTGAAGGGACATGATCGCCAATGAAGAAGAAGAGAGTAAACAAGCTATTTCAGACGCCATGTTTTCTACAGTTTAGAAATCTTTTTTAATAAAGAAATATTTTGTAGCTGGCAACGTGTATTACAGGGAGTCTGAAATTGGAGCAAATGGTAATAACATTGTGGATCTGACCGCGTTGATCCCGGGGGTGTCAGAGAAGGCAAAGAAATAATAGGACCTCTGATCTCTCAAACAATTCGTGACCGACGACAAAGATGAGACATTATCTTGTTATCTTGTAAGACTACTCCAGAAACCACTTCTGCTAGAGCAAATGAATGCTTTGATGCAGGCTAGCTGCACGAGCTCCAGGTGTTGTAGTGCTTTCATGCTCCAGGTGTTGTTGTGGTTTCATGCTCCAGGCGCGGGGGGGGGGGGGGGGGGGAACCAGAAGTAATGGCGGTGATGATGTGACCTTCTAGGCATGTTGTAAGAGGCAGATAAGGAAGTTTGGGCATGGAGGTCGGGTACCAACTCCTGCAGAAACATAAGCCCACAAAGACTGTAATCAGAAACATGAAGGCATGGCACGGGAGGGTTGGGTGTAATCTGAATAATGCCTTTGTTCCACAGGGAGCTGAAAGGTGATTGATGATGATGATGATGATTATGATGAAAGTGATGATGATGATCATAATGACAAGCGTCCCGCGTGTCTTTTTTTTCTTTTTAGTTCCAGAGTTTGATCACTCTCGCTGACGTCTTTGTAAAGAAACAGACAGAAAGATAGACAGACAGACAAACATGCAGGCAGGCAGACAAAAATATATACAGACAGACAGACACAGACAGGTAGACAGACAGACAGATAGATAGGGATGGATTGATGGATGGATGGATGGATACATGGATAGATGGATAGATGGATAGATAGATAGATAGATAGATAGATAGATAGATAGATAGACAGACAAACAGACAGACAGACAGACAGACAGACAGACAGACAGACAGACAGACAGACAGACAGACAGACAGACAGACAGACAGACAGACAGACAGACAGACAGACAGACAGACAGACAGATAGATAGATAGATAGATAGATAGATAGATAGATAGATAGATAGATAGATAGATAGATAGATAGATAGATAGATAGATAGATAGATAGATAGATAGATAGATAGATAGATAGATAGATAGATATTTTTATTCACTTTAAAGATAGCACGTATGATGATCTGGTGATGAAGATAATGATGTTTTTGACAATAACGATATCGATGATAATAATGGTAACGGAAAAAAAAGATGACACAGAAAACACAGAAAAATGTCCAAAGTTTTTATTGCAGACAAACTAAACTAGCAATATTAATTTCTTACTTCAGTTTTCAGAATGGAGTAAAAGGAATACGAACTACAAATGTGTCCCGGTATTTTATTTCAATAAATGTCATTAAAATTTTCATTAACACTTACTATCCTTTATTCCTCGTAATTTTTATTTTAAATCTTCATAAATACAGACTGACCTTGACTTTCGACGTATGCGACTTACGACCACGCGTACTTCCAACAGGAATCCCATTAATCCTATTTTATTATTTTCGATTATTTTCGACTCCCGTTAAATCTAACGACCGCTGCTCCGTCCACTGTACAGTACAGTAATTTTATGTTATAATTTGTACAATGTAATATTTACCTATAAATAAAGAGTAAAATTAGTTTTTTTTTTAAATTATAACAAAACACACCTACATGTGTTAGCATTCAGGCCTGTTAATTCATAACATATATTTTTGGTTTAAGCGTATAGTGATTTCCGATTTACGATTATATCGACTTACGGCATGGTAGCCGGAACGGAACCTTGTTGTTCCATAACGAGCCATCAAAATGCTGTGATCTATCTCAGCTTCTAATTCGTTGGTTTTGTAGGTGTGTCCCGTTTATTTTCGTGTATGACGTCAAAACAGGTGAATGACAAAAGCATAGATATTAATTAACCAGAAGTGTTAGCTATGCACGTATCAACCAATAACAGAAGATCTCTTATCAGCTTCGAAAAGCTTCATCATTCTCATCTGTGATTGGTCAATTTCTGTGACTTTTATGAGACAGCGATTGGTTGGCAAAATACTTCTTCATTTTTTTTTTTTTTCTATTCTAACCAGCGGTACTCGAGCTTTCCAACTCTTTTGGCCCAATGTCATGTCATTGCGAGGCTGGGGAGCCAGTGGACTTTCCTTCCAACCCGGTCAGGAGCTTCGCTCCTTCCCATCCACAGAGGGTTTATCTGCAGGAGCCGTTCAGGTTATTCGGTCAAAATCCCGGTCGATGACACTCTTATAAATGCCCGCGCCCGGGCTTGACCCTTGAAAAACCTGGTCGCTAGCGCAACGTGGTAACCATTACACCAGCGAGGCTCCCACTTCTTCATTAAAGTAATCTTACTATCCAATAGCTAAAATAACAAATAGCATTTCTAATGAAATTTTTAGCAGAAGTTTAATAAATCAGAGTTTAATAAATCAGAGTTTTAATAAATCAGAGTTTAATAAATACTGAGAAAAAATATATATAATAAGCAAGACTTTTAACAAATTCTGTTCTTGGCTTAGGGGATGCAAAGGCTGCCAGGAAGGGAATTGTCACCACAACTCCTAAAGTTGAGACCGAGTAAGTGAAGTCTCTAACATGTCGCTCCCTTATGGCAGTATTTTCATGGGATTACCTTGACCTTTTTTAAGATAAGACAAATATGCCAACGTGTTGTACGTGTAAAGACAAGTACAATTCAAACGTAAGAATTAACAAGTGTGCAGTAAACGTAAAAATTGACACTCACATACTGTAAAACCTTCACCATCAAAAGTTAAAGAGAATTTATTTAAAGACATCTAAATTATTTTACATGGTATTTTCTACAATCCATTAATGTAGAATATCTGGTAACAAAACTATTATTTGTTAGAATTCAGTCAATTTCTTTTTTTTTTTTAATTTAAATATTGCAATAACTTTAGTGTTCACAAGACAGGGTAGTTAACCAATCAGACTCGATTCTTTACATGTGACGTCACACATTTTGAAGACAGCTCGCATGCGCGACCTTTCTTTTAATTGCCCGAAGTCACACGGTAACTAAAGTTTAATTAACTTACAGACATCATTCTTCAGTACAGCAGCGAAGACTCAGAAATTATTAATTTAAAATGTTAAATGTTTACTCCGTGATACTTGTTAATAAATGATTTTGTCATATGACTGTAATTTATGACACAAGTGGTAGCTATTAAATTTTCATGGCTTATTAAATGGGTTGTGTGACCCACAGACGCAGCAATAGAGAATGCAGTCAGCGACTCCATAGCTTGACTGCTTGCGTCAGGGTCAACGAACCAGAGCTGACCAGGACCCTACTCCACCTCCAAGTGGTGGTCCTGGAAACAGGCTGTATTACTGCAGTCTGGCTGAGAGAGTAGGGATCGAAGAGGGAAGGCAAACCCGGTCCCAAAAAATGCGTTCTGAAGTCGGATGTGCCGGCCGAAAGGCGCAGGTATCGCAGCTCCGCTGTAAACAGACACAACGCAACGAACGTCCTTCTCAGGACGAACAAGGAAGAAGAAGAAGAAATGGGCTGTTAACAGAAAAACTCTGAGTTACCCAGTGGCAGAGAAGTTCGAGCGTTTGCTCCACAAGACAAAGGGACTGGGTTCAAAACCAGTTTGCATCACGCTTCAGACTACCCATCTGTAAATACGGCGCATCTGACTGTTCTCTTGTGTTAGGAATGGCAAAGGCAGCGGGAAAGGGAACTGATTAGACTATGTCTTAAAACTGAAAGCTAGCACATGTGATGTCGTTAATACTTCACTCCCCTACATCAGTATTTGATGTGTTACTACATTTACCTTAAAAATACCATTATAAAGCATTAAAATATACATCAGTTGTAAACTAGGAACAGAATCAGTGAGAAATGACACCACAATCGCGGAACAACACCATCGATGGAATACATTGAGATTAAAGAACAAACTACTCCACGCACCGAGTATGGACGAATGTCCATGTGACCAACGCAGACATATAACTTCGAAAAAAAACTAACTAACTAAAAATAGATGATTTTCTACGAGAGAGAGGATCGATGAAACTATGTTGTTGTTGTTGTTGTTTAACTTGGACTTCTGAACTTCTCGCCCTTTTGCAGCCAATACCAAGCTGAAGACGCCTTGGTATTATCTACACTGTAGGAAACTATAGACACCATAATACAACATTATAGCACGTCAAAAGAAAGGTAAGGTAAAAATCGTATCGTCATTTCCAATGACGGTGCAATGCCTACGCAGCACTTATCAGTTCATGAAAAAAGCCGTGGAAAATGCGTACATCTTAATATTAATAGCGTAATATGACTGGCCACTTATCAGATCATTAAAGAAACGGGTAAAAAAGTGTGTATATCTTTACGTCATTAGCGTAACACGACTGACCCATTTCCAAAAGTCTACTAAAATCCTTAAGTTGTGTTAGAATATTTGCTATATGAAATTTTATTGCAGTCTTTGGCTTATTATAAACATTAACCACAGCGCATTAACAAATAGGAACGTTTGTTTGTTTGTTTGTTTGTTTGTTTGTTTGTTTGTTTTACCTGTACGGCAAAGGCAAAGATAGCCTTAGATTCTTAGATCGACTATAGTTAATTGACGTACTAATTTAATCGTAAAATCCGCATCATCATGGTTTAAAACGTCGACTTTCCTGTTAAAATATTTTTTACATTTCTTTCAAAATTTGCAACATCAAAGTAATCGCCTTTGTTCGTTTAATTGCCTCGACTCGGGTAAAGAGAAATTCATCGCATATTTTTAACACCCTTAAATTTACACTGATGAGGCAACACAAATTCTTAATTCCAGGATTTTATTTGTAGATTTTAACTTAATTCCGAGCCTACGAAATGTGTAATATCTTATCAGGACCGAAAGCGTGTAACTGAATAATCGTTCACTAAATAGTTAGAGAATGTTGTACCGAGACTATTGACAGAATAGGCAGAAATTTGAAAAAAAGCAAATTTAAGTGAATTTAAACAAGGTTTTTCAATTCCTTATGAATAAACCATGACGATCTGGAAGTGATGTTTACAGAACTGTGGATCCAGACAATCCTACACTGGTAAGAAGTAATCCTGTGTTGAACAAAAGCGAGACGGGGGCAGACGATCCTTTAGCGAAGTCGTTTCTGGCTTGAGTGCTGAATTTTTCCGGGTGGCAGGCGTGATCGACTTGACTGATCTAAAACAGAAATGACAACATGGAGATTTTAATATTGATTTCATTTTTTAAAATGAGAAAGTCGTTTTTTCCCCCCATGAAAATAATTTTTACCCGAAAAAGCTATATGTTCTGGAATAGCTTGGGATATCTGGGATAGTCAGCTAAAGCAAAAACTATATGTTGTAGATTAACTTAGGATGTCTGGGATAGGGACGAAAACACCAAAAGCGGTGTGTTCTGGATAATGTGGGATATATCGAAAAGTGAATTAACGCAGGGTAATACCAGATTAAATATAAGACTTTGACATGGATTTTAATTGTTCTGTTGAGCAGTTAGTGTCTATGTTTCATTCAGACAGAAAAAAAACAGATGTAAGGACATTTGCAAATCAGTCACAGCTTCCATAACCAAAAAAAGGTAAATATAATTTCATATCTGTCTGTCTGTCTGTCTGTCTGTCTGTCTGTCTGTCTGTCTCTCTCTCTCTCTCTCTCTCTCTCTCTCTCTCTCTCTCTCTCTCAATTTTTTTTTCTGTTTGGATAATGTAAATGTATGCTGTTATATTAACTTTATAATGTAACATGCCGTTAAATAATGCTTAATGTGGAAATTCTTCTTCTACGTACACTCTCAGACGTCAACTTCAATATTTTCAAAGACAACATTAGTCAGTTTGAGGCTATTTATATCTCCATAGTTTATGTAAGAATGGCACTGGTGATGGCCACGCGTGCTTTCAATTTTGCTTATAAGGTGGGCATCTTTGAAGCAGATGTTCAACAGTCATTTTAACGGGGCCACAGTTACACTCATCAGAGGTTCCTGTCTTTAACTTGTTGAATAGATGGTATCCCAAACTATTGTGGCCCGTACGGAGTCTGAATATTATCTCTTGCTTTCTTCTGCTGAGCTGGTAGTATGTATCATTTTGTGTGTCGTAGATGCTTTACATCCCATTTGTTTATGTATCTGGTGCTGATAAAACGCTTTACCTCTTCAGAAGTTACGCTTGCATCAGGTTGAGGTAGCTTCCTACCTACCTTTGCCTATCTGTTCATTGTCGGAGATGCTACAATGAGATGGGATCCGTTGTATGCCTATCTGTTCATTGTCGGAGATGCTACAATGAGATGGGATCCATTGTATGCCTATCTGTTCATTGTCGGAGATGCTACAATGAGATGGGATCCATTGTATGCCTATCTGTTCATTGTCGGAGATGCTACAATGAGATGGGATCCATTGTATCACAACTCTTTTGAATCGTTGACATAGTTTGTGGGGCACTAGTCTTAGGTCACCCAGGTCTGCATTATCCAGGCTCCTCAGAGTTACAACTATTACACAGTGCCGTCTGTGAAGAAAACAGCTTGTCTGTCGGCGCTTTCCTTTGCCACTTGAACCTCTGCTGCAGTATTTAAGTCCTTTGCCTCTGCTATGAAGTTACTTGAGAATTGTCCCGTTGCCACGGGCATCTCTTTTGTGTAACCGAACTTAAGCGCAGAAGCACACCTCCACCGCCATTTTCTGCTGCATTTGTTGCTGATCCATCTGTGTAGGCATGGGTCCAGGTGTTGCTGATCCACCTGTGTAGGCATGGGTCCAGGTGTTGCTGATCCACCTGTGTAGGCATGGGTCCAGGTGTCGCTGATCCATCTGTGTATACATGGGTCCATGTGTTGCTGATCCATCTGTGTATACATGGGTCCAGATGTTGCTGATCAATCTGTGTATGCATGGGTCCAGATGTTGCTGATCCATCTATGTATGCATGGGTCCAGGTGTTGCTGATCCATCTGTGTATGCATGGGTCCAGATGTTGCTGATCCATCTGTGTATGCATGGGTCCAGATGTTGCGTGGGTAATGTTTCTGTGTATTTAGTATGCACAATATGAAGGGGTGGGGGGGAGGGCAGAATGTTAGACAGGCCTGCATGCCCTACTCTTAACCACTTGAAAATAAAATTCGTTCGTTCGTTCAATCTATGTTTTTAAAATCCTTCCAACCTTTGATCATGTAAATAACAATACGTTAGGCGTATTAGATATTTTCCTATAACTGACCTCGAAACCCTCGAATCGGTCGGTTGGATCGGAGGGTTGATCAGTGAGTTAACAATTCACTATCGTAAAACAAGCTATTGTTACCGAAACAGAAGACTAATCGACAAATAAGAGAAGACTCTAGGCAGAAATATGTCTCCGACTATATAAGGAAAAGACGATGGTCATATATCGGTCATGTCCTACGAATGCAAAACAACAGAATACCACTACAGGCGCTCGCTTGGGTTCCTGAGGGTAAGAGGAAAAAAGGAAGACCAAATGAAACACTCAGAAGAACAATAATAAGAGAAGGAAGAACGTTGGGCCTAAATAATGTACAAGAGCTAAGAGGAGTGGCGTCACAACGAACAACCTGGAGAGCACTGGTTTCTGCCTTATTATCCGTGTTTGGTGCTTAAAGAATTTATTATTATTATTATTGATTTGTGTTCACATTCACAGTTCTCTTTCCGGCTGTTGTTCGTCGCCCTCTGTTAACTCCCTTTCTAGGGTCAATAGCATGGTAGTTCTGGTGATGGTGTCGGGTCTCGTCTGAGGATATGACCAATCAAACTCCAGCGTCTGCCAGCTATGACGGCGGAGCATTTTAATTGATTATTGTTCAATATACTTTACACTCGCTTGGTTGTTCGCTGATGAATGTTATTTAGCCACAATGTCCTATTTGTCTAGTTCTTTAGCGTGTTTTATAACGCCGAACTTTTCCCTTCGTTTTTCTTCTTAGCTTGTGTGTATTTGCTTTTATTATGCATACTCACGATGTTTCATTTTCTTTCATGAAAACTATTTAGCCATGTTCAGCCTAACTGAGAACTAGTGTTTCAAAACCGAATCCATCGGTAGCGCAGAAATCTCACCATTTAGCTCTGTACTTAAACGTAATTGTCAAGCCATTAACAAATCAGGCCCCGTATAGCTACAAAGGTGTCTCTGAGAAGACAAATACTGTATAATATAGGACCACTGCCAACTCAGGCTATTCGTTGCAGGCTACTGATATGAGGTTTTACATACGGCTGGCAACCTCATCATGTTTACATTTTGCTACACAAATCACTGTTGCCAGAGCACATGGATGCGTTGGTGCAAGCTTCCGTTTGGAGAGCTAGCTGCAATGGTGGATCTGGGCTCTATAGGAGCGACGCGAAAGGAGATATTTGCTAAATTGTTTCAGAAACGTCAAGCAGACTTGCCTACTTTGGCTGCAGTTTGCTACGAGATAGAACTCGATGAAATTCGCCTGTTTAGAGTTCATATTACAACAACAGAAAATAAGAAACCACTCTCATGTTTGGAGTAAACATTAAGGTGAGTGGCAATCAGACAGAATGATAAGATTTCGCAAACTTATCTGATGGGAATCTACTTTCCGCTCAGAAGGGATTACCTTGGACGCGCATGGCTGAAACCTTGTTTGGTGTGAACTTACCTGATTGGAATCTACCTAACACTCTGAAAAGATTACCATGAACTCACTTTTTGGGATATACGTTACATTATAACAAGGTTGGCATGGACTTACCATATTGGAATCCAGCTTTTACTCAGATGGGATTGCCATGACTCACGTGAATCTGGGTTACACTGTGAGATGATTGGCGTGGATTTACTTGACTGGAATCTATATTACATGCATAATGGATTAAAATGGACTCACTTTTGGAGTCTAAGCTGCATGTAGAAGGGTTTAACGTGTACTCATACCTAGGATACACTGAGAAAGAATTAACATTGGCTTACTTGTTTGGGATCCACGTTACACTTATCGGGAATCCGCGAACTAAAATTTGGCCGCCATTTTCGGCTGTACCCGTATTGCAGGAAAATGGACCCAATCGCGAGTTTCAGACCCAATTTGCATTTTCGTTTAGGTTAACTAATAATTTGAAATAAAATTAGATGCAAATACAGTAGAAGTTTACTTAGCCTACCCGTTTGTTGAATAGAATCTGTAGCGTGAATTTTTAACACATACTCCGTTGAATTTTATATTCCGTTAGAATTCCACTATTTAGCAACAAATATTCCGTTAGAATTGCAACACTTAGCAAAACATACTCCCTTCGAATTGAACTATTTACCTAGTTTGAAATGTGGAAACTGGTGAATGACTGTTGTAGACACTGACAGTTTTACTAGATCCAGATGATCACACCATTTTTTGTTTTCATTAAAAATGCGACAATGTACAGATAGTTTTAACAAAATCTAATTACATATTTTGGGCCAGAGATTTCCTGCAATGGCTTTTACTGCTCATTGATGCTCGAGCATTCTGTTTAAGACCATTGTTTTTATTTCTGCAGTAAATGTGAATTCTGACACTTATATACTTTGCTAACAGCTTTTGTTTAATATCATGGCAGTTGCTCAGTGTGCATTCAGCTGTTTCCTGTAATGCCATATCCAAAAGTAAAGTTGCAATGTTTTTCATGGTTGCAAATCTATGCTCATGCTGACGGATCAGTTGTTCAGTTCTTAATATCAGATTTACTACTGTGTCACTGGCATAAACAAGTGAGCCTGGAATATACTCTTTATGTTCTGTTAGTCGTGAAATGTCAGTAATTGTTGCACACTGAGGGGCAGTGACAGCTGCAATGCAGATACGACAGGCAGTATGTTGCTTTAATACACTGTTCACACAGTAGCCACTTAAATAATGAATTGCATGGACCTCAGCTGTGCTTTCTATTTCTATTTCTACATCTGACAAATCAACATGCTGCTCGGTGTGTGTAACTGTTGTTGTATTCATATCAGTACAATCAAGCAAAAAGTCATTATCATCTTCGTCGTAACTACTTCCACGTGTAGTCATGAGGAATTGTGACAAGCAGATAGTTCTCAATCTATGTTTGAATTCAAGAGGAGTTGGCACTGCATTATTTAATCTTATGGAGCTGAAACAATTTTCCAGGCAGTCTTGACTCACACGTGATGTCAGCAAGAAACTGAAATTTCCACTCAACATGTCCTCTGCAAGATCAAGCACAGATGTGGTGGACAAAAGGATGCCTGTCTGAAATGGTTTCCATGCTCCCTGCTTTCCAACTGAAAGCGTTGTAAACATTCGAATCACAAGTCGTAACATTTCAACAGCATTTGCATACCTATCTGGAAGCTGCTTAGTCAGAGCCATGACACGACTGCGACTTGACATTAAATCAAACCATTTAGATATCACCTCAATGAACCGAGCAGTTGTCAGATTATTCACAGGTCTGCCCTCCTTTTCTACCATGTAGTGGATCCCTGCACTGACAGATATACTGAAAAAGTGAAGTGCCTGTGACAACTTCATCTTATCAAAATGTCCAGAGCAGAGTATGTCATCAGTAAGGTGTGGAGCTAGTTTCAGGGTGCTGTTCCTTTGTAAGTCAGCGAGTTCCCTAACAGGCAGTATATTTGCAATGTTAGAAGGCCCGTTTAACAATACACACATCTCCTCAGATAATCTGAAATCATGGCTAGATATAAATGCAGACTTAACATTTTTGATTAAATGAGGTGTGTCAGCTAGGAAATATAGCCACTTGTTTGGTTGCTCTGGATGTGCAATTGTGTTCACAATTTTGTTTCTGGAAGCACAAACACCAAAGCTGGCTCACATTGCTCTGTTTGCACTTCCCATGTCACTTGTGACAGTTACCACATGCAGGCCAATTGCAGCAGCTTTATGTATTATTTCCAGAATAATGGATTTGTAAACATGGCCTTTAGTTGACCTTCCTGAGTAATAAAAAGCAACAATTTGCTTCCATCTGCTAGATAGTCTACTTAGCATGAATACTAGTGCATTTGTCGCAAAGCCCTTATGTTCAGGTACATTGACATGACCAAGAATTTCTCCTATTTTTGCATCATATTCAATAGCAGATTTAATTGACATTTCATCTAATGTCAGGCAGCACAGCTGTTCTACTCCTACCATGTTTACAACCTTTAATTTCATGTAATCAAACATCTGAGTATTCCCCCAGAAATCTGAATGTGCTGTATTCGTTGCTGCAGAGTACGTATAGCAGGCAGTGGGTAATGCTGTTTCAACAACATATTGTAGCCTGTTGCTCCACAAGCAAATCGAATTTGCAATGCTTTGGTTACAGTCTTACTGCCCCATTTTACTCCTCTTGAAGACCTACAATTAAGGACCTGGATCTGATCCTCAGATAGCATGTTTAATATTTTATCTGTCTGGCATGACAATTTTTTCTTGATTCTATTGTTCTGCTTCTTCTCTGTAGCTAAACTTGTTGCAAGTTTACTGATTTTTTTTCTAAGTGTCTTAATCAATGTTTCCTTAGCAACACAGTCGACACAGTTATCTTTAATGACTTCTGCTTGCATGCTATTTTCTGATGCTGAAGAGTCCGTGTGGTTGTCATTAACACTATCTGTTCCTATATTGTCTTCAATAGAACTGTCAGTTGCTGAATTTTCCTTCTTTTTGTAAGTGTGATCATGGTTTAGGCCTAGCGCTGCAGTGTGTACTACAACAACATCCCTTATCTTAAGTAATCTTCTGTGTTGACTAGGTGCACGGTGTAAAATTTTGGTAGGTACTGCATTCCATCTAAGTTTCTTCTTCCCATTCAGTCGTTTCAATTCAAAATCAGTCGTCTCGAAACATTGAGTGGATTGCGTACATTAATAGGCTTGAACTGCCCATGGTAGATAAACTTCTGGTGTCATGTTTATGGGGTTCGCACTGTTTGATCTACACTGATATTAAAACATCATTTTTGATGATGGTCGCACTGGTGATGATCGGCAGGGCGGATAGTGTGATTCGCTTGCATGGCTAGGCGAGGTTGTCGCACGGAAGGTCCAGTGTTCAAATCCTGGGTAAGCCACTCATGTCTGTTGTTTTTCTGTTGTCTGGTGTTCTACTTCTTTACTTCCTGCGAGTGCCTGATAACATACCTTTATATTTGTTTCATATTAATTTATATAAAGGGGCTCTAGGCTTCACTGACGTGCAAAGATAGTGCATAAAACGTCCTTAAGTGCGGCATACAATCTCCCACCAGTCAATCCACCATTCAGGTGTAAATTACTTATCTCAAGTGATTGGCAGCATGTAACATCGCCACTTGGATTCTCCGTGAATCGCTCTCAAGCAGGAACCAGACAACAATTTGCTCCAATATAGCTACTAGGCGGGAAATACATGACGCCATCCTCCACTGTAGCTCCAAAGTGGGAAATGTAACGTCTTAACACGTTCTCCACGAACACTGACATAAAGCTCCTCCAGAAACACTTTCTCCACGAACACTGACATAAAGTTCTTCCAGGAACTCTCGTAGGCGGGAAATGCAACGTCTTAACATGTTCTCCGCTGTCGTGGAATATTCTAACTTAAAGGACATCCACATATAAATAAATTATCCCTTGAAAGCCTTTACTAAAGTTAAGAAGTAAATGCCTACATAAATACATATAATATGGGAAAGGCATTTAAGGAAGAAGAATGGTAAAGAATGCAAATGACTGTCGAAATCCCCTTGTTTTTCACTGCGTTGATAACGTTTCACGTTGATATTTAAAGGCCTTCTGCAACATACACGCGTTTCCCAAACACACAATAAAATGTGCTGCCTTTCTAAGAAAAACCTTGAAATATGCAAGTTGACCTAAATTTTAAATTCCATTCATGTCTTTTTCTACACTATGTTACCAAGATCAAAAGACAGATGGACAAAAGGATAGCGAGAAGGGAGAGGCAGAAAGCCAAACACTAAACACGCTTCGCGCGATACACAAATGCTGCCATCACGCGTGTAAGACTACAAGCACTAACTTTTTCGGACGGACAGTGATAAATTCACTACCCTTCCCAGAGTTAGGTTTTAAAATCATAAAAAACGCTTATTAGGAAAGATAACAATAGATGGGTTTACGGTTGAAAACATAACAGTACCCAGACAGCACATCTTCGAAACAGGAGGTAGAAAATACATATTTTGAACGCAGCCACGTAGCTCTTTTAAATTTGGATATTTGGGTTCCTTAGGGCTTGCTGACCAAGAATATGTAAAACGTTACGCAAATAGTCCAGGAATTAATAAATTATACCCAAAATAAAATAGTGGGGATGCCTGACAGCATGGAATCATTTCTGCTCATAAAATTTTTTTATAACGTGTTTGAAAAAAATCTTACGTTACAGAATTAGCCTACCATGTAAACTCCAAATTGATTGGAGCGCAACAAATGAAAGACTAACCACGATTGGTCGGGCTATAAATTCTATCTTTCGTTGTTAGGGGAGACGTGAAAAGGTAACATTTTTTCAAACACTTGTCGAAACGTGGCCTCATTGGCTAGTCTCGCTGATATACTCACTTAGGAGCGTTAGTTCGAGACCACTAGTGCAAATAATCTTGATAAAGCAACAGTGCGTTGAAGCCAGCTCATATTTGTGTTAAATAAAAGCCTGGAACATAAGCAGATGGGAATTTGTGCCAGTAATTGTGCCAGAATTCATTGCTAATCAACGTATCTGTGTTTATTTCCATGAAATTGTGGTAAGCTTGAACCATTCAGTATCTTTTAATGAAAATTGAATGTAAATTGTTAATTTATGCCTGTATATATATGTGTAGTTCAGTGGCAAACAGGAGATAAAGCCTATAATGCTCCAGCCTGAACAGAGGGTGTCGGAGGGAAGTAAAACGGCATGGAATGGCCAAATAGTACACTGACACCTGGATGATTGATTAGACAGAAATAATGCTGGAAGTGCAGAGGCGTGGTAACCATTAAGGAGGGTAATGCTGGTATAAAGTATTTCAGATGAAGCTGACAGTTGGCCAAACGCTCTGAACTCAATGTTTGTGTTGTATTGTGCTCAGTGTAGAACTAGAGTATCAATTAGTTATGAAGTAGAAGGTACATCCTTCTTGTTTTCAGGGACCGTGGTCTTGATGGTACTGAGCAGCACCTGGTCAGAGCTTTGCTGAATCCAGAGTCGGACAGCATACTCCTTGGTCTTTTTAGCTATCAGTGAGGTGTCTCCAGAGCCCAGGGGAGAATTCGAGCAGAGGAGTCCTTTCCTGCCGCCATCACGCAAGATAAGCTGATTTGGCCAGCTGAGCTCAACATTATGTCCCCTCATCTTGAAAGGACTTTGTAAAAATAACATTCAGGGGGGAATTTAATTGTATTAATATCAGGAACTGAGAACATCTCCAATACTAGTCCCAAAAGACAAACTATTGAAGTCATGATGACAAATACCAACAGAGCTTGAACAAAACAAAACCAGTATTACCTCATATTACCACTACACAACTGACACACATAGGATATTTTAATAATATATGTCACTACAATATTCATATTGATAAAGTCTGTACATATAATTGTAATTAAAATTGATTGTGATTCCTGGTTCCTTTGTATTTGAATCAGGACACATATACCTTTATGATAACCATGAATACATATTGTTATTTGAAAAGTTATCAGTGACTCCTTAAGATATTCTCATAGAGTGTTATATGTATGTGAGTGTCACAGTGTTGTCAAGAGTAGTGGATTAAATTAAATTGTTTATCTGTCTGTTGTTGTGACTTACACTTCATCATACACATACCCTAGACACATAACGTAGTCATCACACTATTCCAGAATAATTCTGACTGAGATATATAGATATGTGGTAGCAAGTAAGGTTATCTATAATACACTACTCTTAATAGATATAGATACCTTCACAGCTGATCTCAGTCAGTACACTAAGTCCCATATAAATATTTATAACATCCCACTTCACCACATCCGCGAACACTGACATAAAGTTCCTCCAGGAACACGTTCTCCACGAACACTGACATAAAGTTCTTCCAGGAACTCTCGTAGGCGGGAAATGCATCACCTATGCGACATTAGGTAGGACCTATACCATAATGACACTATCCATCACAACTGTGGTTTCCCACTGTCACAAAATACGAGCACATAGCTCGACCACAAATCACAGACTACCTCTCATTCAGGTACTCTCTCAGTCACACAGACTTGTGTTCACCAAACACACTTTCTCCATGCGCACGCACAAGTCACAAAATGCTGACATGAAGTCAGACATGAACTCCATCCCTGAGTTAAACTTAAACAAGTGTTGACAAGCTCAGTGACAATTACTTACACTCACTCCATCATCACACCATGAAACTTTTCTGTGACAATTACCCCTCATTTCCTTTGGGAGAATAGGCCATAAACAAATTCAAGGCCAGTCTACATGTCCGTCGTCATCAGGTCAAGGTCTATTCATGACATCCTCATCTTCATGTCTGTCTCAAGTTTTGTCCTCCATGTGCGTTTTGGTCTACCTATTCTTTCTGTTCTTCTTTCACCCTGGAGATTCCAGAACAAGGACTGCCTTGTAATGCTATCAACAGGCTTACTCAGTGTGTGTCCTATCCATCTCCAACGTCTTCTTCTCATATCTCGTTCCACTGGCTCTTGTCTGGTTCTTGTCACCAGTTCCACTGGCTCTTGTCTGGTTCTTGTCAACAGTTCCCCTGGCTCTTGTCTGGTTCTTGTCACCAGTTCTACTGGCTCTTGTCTGGTTATATCACCAGTTCTACTTAAGCGATCCTGTCAATGTCATACCAATTTAATCCTTCTATTCTACGCAAACATCTATTTATAAAAGTCTGTAACTTGTTTTTTTTCTTTTTCTTTCTCCAGTCAGGCGAAATTCATTCATTTTCCTTTTCACTCTATATAGAACATGGAGCCTCGACTCAGCTTGCTCGCTTGTAGAAGCCTGCACAAAATCCTGAGGTATGATTTTCAGCAGTGTTTTCTGTAGCACCGTCTTTTGTGTCATGAAGTTGCCGGCCACATTCAAAATCCTATTGTTAGTAACATGCCTGAGCCAGCAGATGGCCTGTTCTTTCTTTGTCTCCCCAAAAACCTTTTTGGAACTACACGGCGATAGAGGGAGGACTAGTCCATGTTCTGACTCTGTCAACGCTAGTCTATCAACGCAGGTCTGTCGATGCGAGTCTGTCGACGCAAGTGTGCCGACGCAAGTCTGTCAATGCAAGTCTGTCAACGCAAGTCTGTCAACGCGAGTCTGTCAACGCGAGTCTGTCAACGCAAATCTGTCAACGCAAGTCTGAAATACAGTACGAGCACAAGGAAAAAATAAACCGGATGGTCATAAATGTTACTGTGCTGATGCTCACCTTCTTTCCACTAAATCAGGAAGATAAAAATTTAATTTCTGGTAAAACTTCTGATCAAACAAACGGTAAATGAGCATGTTACTACTAAAAATACAGGAAGAGCAACTGCTGAAATCAATACTATTCACAAACTTATGGACTAAATTCCAGGCAGACCGTCAACTCAAAGCAACAGTAAATCGGCGACAGAATAGTTAAATTTCTAGTAACACTTCTGACCAAACTAATAGCAAAAATTATTGGCAAAATTTACAGAGCGTCTGCTCAAATCAACACATACATCAGCGAACTAATTTCAAAAGAAAAACTTACGGGCAGAATTCCTGGTAGAACCTGTCCTCAGACCAGTTACCAGCTCTAGCTTGAGAGTCGAGCTGGATCAAAGACTGGGTTTCCTTTTGTTTGCAGCGATCAATGTCTGGGGTTGTCTCAGCGAAACAGGTCAGTCCATGGAGATACACTGAAACACAGATATAGGGTGTCCGAACGAGGTAGATTTTGTTTTTGAATAACTAGTCTAAAAGTGAAACAATTGTCAATTTTATGTTACGTATGTTTTATTTAGACCTTGCAGTTATGTGTGGAACACTATATCATTTAAATGGCCGCCTCTGCTAGCCATACAAATGCGCGCCCTTTGGAGCACATTTTGCATGACATTTTCGCATGTTTCAACTTGTATAGCGGCAATATCCTCTCGAATATTGACTTTGAGTTGCTCAATAGTCTGCGGCTTGTTGGTATAGACCTTCCCTTTCAAAAAAACCCCATTAAAAAAAGTCTAATGGAGTTTAAATCTGGCGATCTTGGAGGCCAGTCGATGTCGCCAAATTTCGAAATTAATTTGTCCGGAAACATCCTATTCAAAATTTCTCTTGTGTCGCGTGCTATGTGCGACATGGCGACATCTTGTTGAAACCACATGTCACGTAGGTCCAAATCCTCCAATTGCGGACCGAAAAAGTTGTTAATCATGTCCCGATAGCGTTCGCCATTGACCGTAACAGCATTGCCATGAGAGTTCTCAAAAAAGTATGGACCAATCACACCTCCAGCCCACATAGCGCACCAGACAGTCACTCGCCGAGGATGTAGAGGCTTCTCGTGTATCTCTCATGGGTTTTTGCTTCCCCAAATACGGCTATTTTGATTGTTTACGAAGCCACTGAGGTGGAAGTGAGCCTCATCACTCATGATGATTTTCTTCCAAAATGCAGGGTCATTTTCAATGGCTTCTAACATCCAATTACTGTAATTACGACGCCGTTAGTGGTCTGCTGGTTGAAGAGCTTGCGTCAGCTGGATCTTACATGGGTGTAGGTGTAGATCTTTACGCAAAATTGTGTGTAAAGATGACCGAGATAGGCCAAGTTCTTGTGAACGGTGTCTGATGGAGGAACGAGCGCTTCGATGTACTGGAGGCCTTGAGCGATTCACCGCCGAACCAGTTTCTTCAAATACCGCCACTAAACGCTGAATTGTGCATACTGCAGGCACATGATTACGACTCAAAATTTCATGTAATTTACGACGAGTCACCACAATTGAACACTGATTTTGACAACAAATTTTAACTATTGAAACGCGTTGTTCATATGTGTACCTCTCCATAATGAATTTGCCACATCTCTATTTGACGTCTGCCAAATATGAAGTGACAGAAACAAAATCCACAGAAATGGCGGGCAATTCAAATCTACCTGCTCTCGTTCGGACACCCTGTAGTAAGTTCGGCATATTAAACAATCTGTCTTCTTCCATGGGGCTGCCGGACATCATCACGTAAGACAAAGTTACTACAAAAATCTCCGCTGCATGATTTACTTTGACGTACTCTATTTTCAAGGTAGCCTGCCGTAGTGGTAGTTCCATGTTCCACACGGAGCAAAAAATGAGATGAATGAATGAACGAACGAACGTTTTTTGTCCCGTGTAGTTACAATGGGTCTGAGGAAGCAGATAAAGAATGTGCTTACTGCACCATCTGTTATGTTGTATGAGCCATCTAAATATGAGACTGTGCTTACTGCTCCATCTGTTATGTTGTATGAGTCTTCTAAATTCGAGACTGCATTGGGCTGGCAACCTGACCGTGTAATACACATAGCTACAGAAACGAACAATGGTAATACAATCGGGTATATTCATGTTGTTTCTTGGGGCCTGAAAAATCTTGGCAATGGAAATCGAGATGGAAAAAAAGTTACTTACTTAGTCGTTCCCCTTCTACCGTGAGGTGTAGAGGTTTGGAAGAGAGAGCGCCAGACTATCCTATCGGCTGTCTTCCTCCTGTCCTGGTTCCATTCTAGTCTTCGGTCCTTCAAAGATTGTCTAATGTTGTCCTCCCAGCGGGCTCTGGGTCGTCCTGGGGATCTGGATTCCTGGCTCTTTGTTTCCCACGCTTGTCGTGGTAGCCGATCTTCTCCCATTCTGCAGACATGGCCAAACCATCTTAGTTGGGACTGTTCTACTTGGATCTGCAGGGGGTGAGATTTTAGGCCTTGACGTATGATCTGGTTGCGGACCATGTCTCTTCTTGTTACTTCAACAACCTTCCTCAGATACTTCATTTCTGAGGTTTGGACCTGGCTTTTGTGGATTGTAGTCATTGCCCATGATTCGCATCCATATGTCAAGACTTGAACATAGGTGGAGCGGTATACAGCCTTCTTCGTTTTCTTACCAACCTCTCTCTTGCTGAGGAATCCTCGATTTATGGCCTGAAAAAGTCTCCCAGCTGCTGCTTTTCGAGTGGCCAACTCTTGTTTGATGTCTCCCTTTCGGTCTATAATAGCTCCGAGGTATTTAAAGTGGTCGACCTGCTCCAGGACCTGTTCTCACAGCTTAATCTTTCTTCTCGTAATATCACAATGGATTTTGTTTGAGAGCTGCTTATGACCATCCCTCTCTTCTCCAGCTCTTCCTTTCAGACTTGCAGGTTGAATTGGAGATGTGCCTCTGATTTAGCAATCAGGGCAACATCTTCAGCAAATGCCAGCTCTGAAATACAAACCTGTCTCATCTTCCAGTACCCCACTGAATACTTTCTTGTTCTCTACTTACATCCCTTGATGACATTGTCCATGAGGAGTATGAAAAGATAAGGTGACAGGATATCACCTTGTCTTACACCAGTGGTGGTCCTGAACTCTTCTGACTTATGGTTTGCTGTCCTCACATAATTTCTGCAAGACTTGTAGAAGCTCTGTATAGCATGAATCAGAGGTGCTGGAATGTTCTTCCTTGCCAAACAGTCCCAAAGTTTGCTCCAGGGGACCCTGTCAAACGTCTTTTCCAGATCTATGAAACAAAGATGGATCTCACTCTTACACTCAAGGGCCTTTTCACTCCAGCTGTTTGAGTGTGAAGATTAGGTCTTGAGTACTTCGGTTTGCTCGGAATCCGCACTGGACCTCGTCCAATTATGGCTCAGCCAGGCGTCGGAGTCTCTGCTCTAGGATTCTAGAGTAGATTTTATTACCAGGGACACTGAGAAGGGATATGCCTCTATGGTTTCCACATTTTTGATTGTCACCCTGTTTGAAAATTGGTGTTATAATGGCAATCTCCCAATCCTTTGGTAAGGTCTTGTTGCACCACGCTGCCTGTAGGACGTTTAAGAGTAATAGGTCGCTTGAGGCTCCCATGTACTTAACCATTTCTGGTGTTATACCATCATGCCCTGCTGCTTTGCCCATCTTGATTTTCTCCAGTGCTGCCTTCAGTTCTTTCATCTTTATGTCATCCTCACTATCATTGGTTTTTTTCTTCTGTGCTAGTGGTTATCATTTCTGATGCTTCACCATGTTCACCATCCAGGAGTTCTGAGAAATATTATTTCCATCTTTCCATTACTTCCTTCGGGGCAGTAAGCAATTTGCCTTGCTTGTCCTTTATAAATTTGAGAGGGCATTGTTTTTCCTTTCTCATGTTCTTTAGGGTCTTATAGAACAATTTCTGGTTTTCTTGCGCATCTTTTTCTAGCTTTTCTCCAAATTCTTCCCAGGACTTCTGTTTTGCTGCTAGCACCTTGTTCTTTGCTTCTGTTCTGAGTGTCACATATTCTCTATATTTCTCTATTTGTCCTGTTGTGTTTTTAGCTCCTAAGTATTGTTTCCATGCCATTTTCTTCTCTCTTATTTTCTCTGTGACTTCCTCTGTCCACCAAGGTGTCCTCTTTCTCTTGTTCCCAAGTCGGATTTCACCACATGCTTCTGCAGCAGCTGTCTTTATGATGTCCTTGAATTTAAGCCAGAGGGTTTCCAAGTCATCAGGTTGTTCTTCTGTGTTGCTTACGCTGCAGCCTCCTTACGGCCTCTATGCAGGCCGCCCTCCTCATTTTTCAGCCGGGCTTGGGACAGGCCTAGGCAGAGTTGAAAAAAAAAAGTTACACCATTTTAAAATAGGGAGACAAAATTCAAATCTGCCTTAAAACACTAGGCATGTTCAGCTACCTTTGTTGTATCGGCCATTTTTAGTGACTGCGTCTTAAATTAACATCTAGGGGAAATAATGTATTATAAACATAATTTATAGGTTTAAATTTGTTTGAGCGCACACTAAAATAAAGAAAATAAAAGTTTTCCTTGCCCAGCTGAACTCGCGAGTACTGAGAAAAGGTTATTAAGTATTTTTTTTTTTTTACGCATTCACACAACAAAACAGAAATAACATTGACTATTACTCCATCTCCGAATCATTATTTGAAGGATTATCAACTTGAGCGACTAAATCGACCGAGTTACTGCAAAATTGACGAACTCTATTCATTATCTACTGTTAAATTTAAATTTAAGATACTAATTCATGCTCATCCAAAATCCGAATAGGGACAATTCAAGAAAGTGGCCCCAGAATCAACCTTCCGGCATTAATATAAAGGTTGTAATAAAACGCTCGTTGTTTAAACAGGCGCACAATTTAGTTCCCAGCCAGGAAGATGCACCATAGAAAGATTGCGAATTTGGTGTGAAAAGATGTAACATAATAACTTCAGTCTGATGGGTATAAAAAAATTCTTATATAACGAGAAAGTCGCCCGCCAGTATATGACGGGAAATAATTATGTGGCGCTGTAGAGAGCATCGCCACTTGGTGGGATCGGCAGCTTCATCCTCCCAGGCTGCTGGGTCTATGTCCAGTGCCCTCATGTCTCTCTTGCATACTTCTTTGAATCTCAGCTGCAGTCGTCCAACTGTTCTTCTGCCATCTGCCAGTTGTCCGTAGAAGATATCTTTCGGATGCGACCAACTCTCATACGGCGGAGATGGTCAAGCTAATGTAGTCTGCGCTGTCTAAGCAGTGTATACATGCTTTGAAGGCCATCACATGACAACACTTCGACATTTGTCACTTTGTCCTTCCATGAAATACCGAGGATGTTTCGCAGACACCGTAGATGGAAGGTATTGAGCCTTCTTTCTTGCTTAGCATAGGTTGTACATGTCTCACTGACATATAGAAATACTCGTATATCATAGTCAGAAACATATCATAGTCAGAAACATATCATAGTCAGAAATATATCATAGAAATATATCATAGAAATATATTATAGTCAGAAATATATCATAGTAAGAAATATATCATAGTCAGAAACATATCATAGTCAGAAACATATCATAGTCAGAAATATATCATAGTCAGAAACATGTCATAGTCATAAATATATAGTTAGAAAAATATCATAGGCAGAAATATATTAGTCAGATATACGAGGTAGCTTCAAAAAGTTCCCGGAATTTGTGTATTGTACAGAAATAAGTAACAATACAATTATTTACACTACATTTCCTTCAAAACAGTTCCCTTCGGCAACTACACACTTTTGCCAGAGTCCATACAACTGTTGGAAACATTCCTGGAACCCATTCTTTGACACCTCTCTCAGCTGCTTTGTCGCATTGGTGATAACGTCCTCAGCATCCTTGAATCTCTGCCCTGTCAGTGCCGATTTTAGGCGAATGAACAAGAAAAAATCAAGCGGTGCCAGGTCGGATAATATAGAGAATGTTCCAGGGCAGTCACACTGTGCGTTGCGAGGTACTGCTTCGCCAGTAGGGATCGATGTGCTGGCCCATTGTCATGCAGCAGAACCCAACTGTTTGTTCTCCATTTTTCTGGGCGTTTCCTTCTGATTGCATCTCTTAGACGATGGAGGATATCAACGAACATTTCCTTGTTAACCGTTCGGCCTTCAGGAATGAATTCATGGTAGACAATACCCTGGGAATAAATAAAAACTTCCAACATAACTTTTCCTTTGCTCTTGTCCAAACGAAATTTCTGTGTCCGGGGAGATGAGGGTGATTTTCATTCAAGGGACTGACGTTTTGTCTGAGGATCGTACAAAAAACACTGCGTCTCGTCTCCTGTGATTATGTTGTTGAGAAAATTGCTATCTTGATCAGCCACAGTGATTAGGTCTCCTGCCAGTGTCAATCTCGTTTCTTTCTGTTCAGGACATAACATTTTGGGAACCATGTGTTGACAAACACGGTGCATGTGCAGTTCATTGTTGAGAATACTGTGGCAACTTTCAACTGATATTCCAACTTCTGGGGCTATTTTCTCAACACTAAGTCTTCTGTCAACATGAACAACGTTCCGAAAAAGCTCAATGTTTTCATGGATCATCATCGACACTAACACGACCTTCACGGAAACGCTTGTGCCACTCAAAAACTTGCGATTTCTTCATTGCGGTATCACCATATGCTATTTTAAGCAAGGTTACTGTCTCTGAGGGTGACTTCTCAAGCAAAACACAAAATTTGACATTTGTATGTTGTTTAATCAAGGACAATTTCAACTCCTACGATGCTACGTGCACACCACACAAACAAACTTCTGTTTGAGAGTACATGTGAAGGTTATATCAGCCATGTCGTTTCCTCAAGGTTACTACCAACTAATAAAACTATAATCTCCATGATATAATCACTCATTCAAATATGAGTTGACTATTCCGGGAACTTTTTGAAGCTACCTCGTATATCATAAGCAGAAATATATCATAGTCAGAAATATATCATAGTCAGAAATATATCATAGTCAGAAATATATCATAGTCAGAAATATATAATTATCAGATATTACTTGTTTCTGAATAGTTAGAGTTTATCTGTGTACATTTTATTTATTTATTTTTATTTAACTTATTTGCTACACTTTGAAGCCTTCAAGAACTTATAAATTTTTATTTTTGACTTATAAACTCTGTCTTGAACGTTTTCCATTGGTATGCCGTAAGAAGTTTAATAATGGAATTTCTCTTGTTCAGGAGCCCGTACTCTGCCTCAGCTGTGGCGTGTGTGGTAACCATGCGAACTTGACTATTTAAAGGCAGCCTCATAGCAGATAATGCCTTATAGGGAGAGAAGTGTTAGAGACTTCACTTTACTATGTCCAGCTTTGTGGAGTGGTGTGACCAGTTCTCTTCCTGGCTGCCTTCGCCTTCCCTAACTCAAGAGCAGTGTCATTTACAGCTGGATATATTGGAGAGTAACGCAACCATGTTTCGATCCTGAACCCGGGTAACTTTGTCGCGATAGTCAAGCGCTCTAACCACTCAGCCAGTCGGATTTACATAGTATTAAATGTTATGTTTCGTCTTACCATCAGGATGAGCACAGAGAACAGCCACGCCTTTCTGAAAGGATGGAATGTCAAGATCGATGGATCGCATTATCTGGGGAGCTTCCGGACAAGCGCTGACCTTGCTTTGCAGACACGTGATTAAGGCATCTTTAGCTCTGGGAGATGATATAGTGACTTCGTTAATGTGAAGATAGATGATGCTGATGTTGATGATTATAAGAGATGTCACTTGGGATGATGTTGATTGTAGTCGTGATGTTAGCTATGATGTTGATGTAGATGTGATGTTAGCTATGATGTTGATGTAGATGTGATGTTAGTTATGATGTTAATGATAGTTGTTATGTTAGTTATGATGTTGATGTAGATGTGAAGTTAATTATAGTATTGATCGTAGCTGTGTTTTAAATTATGATGTCGATTGTAGCTGTGATATTATTTATGACGTTGATTGAAGCTGTGATGTTAGTTAGGATGTTAATGTAGATATGATGTTTCTTAAGATGTTGATGTAGATTCCATTCATTCATAACCCCCAACTCCCAAAGGAGCATAGGCCTTCAACAAACACATGCCAAGTCCTCCTGTCACGTGCCATCATCTCAAGTTCTTTCCACGTTTTCCTCATCATTTTCACCTCAGTTTCCAGCTCTCTTCTCCGTGGGCTTCTTGGTCTACCTCTGCCTCTCTTGCCCTGGGGATTCCACAACAAGGACTGCCTTGTAATGCTATCAACAGGTTTCCTCAGTGTGTGTCCTATCCATCGCCATCGTCTTCTTCTCATCTCTTGTTCCACTGGCACTTGTCTAGTTCTTGTCCTCAGTTCCACGTTGGTAACCTTGTCATACCATTTTTATCCTTCTATTCTACGCAAGCACCCATTTATGAAAGTCTGTAGCTTTTTGGTTGTTGTCTTTGTTGTTCTCCATGTCTCAGAGCCATACAATAGGACTGACTTCACATTTGAGTTGAAGATTCTTATTTTCGTGTTGGATCCGATTTCTCTTGATCTCCATATATTTCCCAATGCAATGAAAGCGCCTCTTGCCTTTTGTATCCTTATTTTGATATCACTGTCTGTCCCTCCAACTTTGTCTATATTGCTGCCAACATATGTGTACGATTCTACATCTTGTATTGGTGTTTCTTCAAGTTCAACACTGTTATCATTACCTGCATTTATTCTCATTATTTTGTCTTTTCCCTGTGTATTTTCAGACCCAATTGCTGTGACCTCTCATCGAGTGTTTTTACATTTGTCCTGCATCTGATTACGGTTATGGGACAGAAGAGCCAAGTCATCAGCAAAATCCAGATCATCCAACTGCTTAGTCAGAGTCCATTGGATTCCATTTCTGTTGTGTGTTGTCGATGATCTCATAACCCAGTTTATTGCTAGTAAGAAAAGGAATGGAGGCAAGAGGCATCCCTGTCGCACTCCTGTTCTGATCCCAAACGGTTCTGTAAGCTGTCCTTCGTGAAGAACTCTGCATGTCATGTCTTCATATGTTTTCTTTATTAAATTAATGATCTTCAGGGGAACTCCATAATGTATCATTGTAGTGGTGTTGATGGTATTGTATGATGGTGTTATTACTACATGTAACTTGTATGAGGCCAGCTGTGAAGGCTCCTGAGATAAAATGTAGTTGAGAATTATCAGAAGGCCTTTCTTGCTACCACTACGACCTCACACTTAATTTTTTTTTTCTTAATGAATGTGGCTACGTAAAGTGTCTAGGGTAATGATGTGTAATGTGGTGTGTTAGTTATAAATACACCCACAGACATTTAAGAAGACTAATAAGATTAACAAGTGTTAAAATACACTGAACTAACTCACGTGTATAAAGTTTTTGATATAATTATATTACATTTATTGGTTCTGGATCAAGTTTTATGTGACCAGAACTTGTTTTAAAAGAAGGATTGAAAATTTATGAAAAAAAATGCATGGAATGTTACATAATAAATGCAAGAGCGTACCTATTTAAGTACTAGACTAGTTAGTTTTATTAAAAAAAGTTCGAGTAGTCATCTCTTTGGGAGGATATTTACTGTTTGTGCTGTTGGGGTGGCCTCATCACACCTGTCTATATTGACTACACAATGTCCAGAAAATGGTGGGAATTTTTACGGGGATATTAGTCACTACCAATAGTTGGTGAATGTCCAGCAGACCAGAGGCTCACTCATCTTTTTGTAGCTCTGGTGCTGAAAACTTGCGGTCCCACCTCTCCGTGCTGGCGGGCAATAATGGTGGTCTCTGTCACAAGAACTGCACAGATACACTCGAGTACAGTCACCCACCGAATAGACTCTGCTTTGTTGTCGATAGAAACTCACAGCTCTGCAATCAAAGTATGGGCTATGTGTCAAAATCTATTCTATACCCACGTCTGGACACAACACTGACACAACAACCACATCATACAGACAGGTCAGATCTCTCTGACCAAACAGCACAGTTACCATTGTGGGCCTACATCAGACAGATCCTCCCAGACCATAGATTCTGAAAAATATTTATTAGTTGTCGGCCCTAAAAGAAGATAGGTAATCTGTTTCAACGCTTGATATATCTTGCATAATCCTTGCTGTAGTTTATGTACCTTGTTGGTCCCTAGACCCTGACTTGGGCGGGGGGTCTAGAGCAAATCCCTACTTGTTTGTAAGGCTAGATTTTGATATGGCAGTATCAAATCACTCGAACATGAAACAATATTCAAAATATATAAAGAAATAATTTCAATCTTACCAGATTATGAATACATAACACAGAATTGCTAGCAAACCTCAGCTGAGCTGCTGGCTATAGTATGGCGTCCCTAAATTTATTCACTGTCTTTCATATGGGAAAACACCACACTTTAAAATCTGTGTCTAACACTGAACAATTATTGAAGAATGACCCCACTTTCGCGTCTGAGCGCTAATGATATGATTGTCTGTGGCCAATCACTGCCTAGTTGTACTTTAAATTTCAAATTTCTACACTAAAGTCATTTCAGTCATGCTTCAGTCAAGTATGGATGGTTATCTGTTAGTCTGTCCGTCTCTACTTGTGTTTCTAAAAAAAATGTGCTTGATTTTTGAAGCAACCTTTCTCTCCCCTTAAAATTTTGTCGTAAAAAGTTATATTTAGACACAGCTACCGCTCAAAAACCCTCTCCTCCATAATAAGTAACTTTGAACACCTGCGTCCCCAAGGTCGTGTTTTGTGTGCAAATAACGACACTTTTTATTCAAGGCAGTCTGTCGATGATGTAAACTACACTGTCTTTTGTCATTATCTTCAATATTATCTATCCGTTTGTAAAATTAAGATCATATTATTTCATTGCTCAGAATAGGCCATCCGGCCAGCTAATTTTTATATTCCTAACATTAATATTAAGAAAAATTACTTTTTAAATTTTTGTAATATTCCTAACATCTGCGTTTTAGCCGCTGAATTCAAATCAAGGCTTGGTATCGCAAAACGTCCAATTCCGTACCTCGTGTCAATTTGGGGGACGTGAATTTTTACTTTCCTCCCCCCCCCCCCCCCCCATTGCGTCTCCTTAGCCTTTCCAGTCATATTTTTTTTCTTTTGATCCGCCGTTCCCCTCCTGTCTAGCAAGTCAATTTTATGGAGGGTGATGACCCGCGGTCTAGGCGATCATGTACATCAGCAGCCTACGCATTATGTTTTTATCCTTAAATGTTATCTTTTGAGTATTTTACCGTTGTATCTCTGTCAATTTCACTACACATCTCCCCACTTGAAAACATGCCTATGGCAAGTTCCAAAACCAGCGATACACATAGGTAAAATTACTCCTCACGTCTGCCACTACTCTAATTTTGATCACAGGGGTGCCGACTGAGGAAATCTGCACCGACATTCAATTTGCCTGGGATATATTGGATACTGAACTGATAAGGTTGAAGCAATAAAGACCACCTCAGCAATCTTGCGTTTTCATGCTTAGCCTGAGACAAGAACACGAGAGGCTGATGATCCGTCTCCACCACAAATGTCCTACCATATAGATAGATTTGAAACTTCTTTATTGCCCAGATTAATGCTAAACATTCTTTTTCGCTTGTGGAGTATCCTTGTTCCGCCTTATTCAATTTACGGCTTGCATAAGCGACTGGTTTCAGTTCCCCATCAGGTGAAGATGATCTTTGCAACAAAGCCCCTCCGAGTCCCACATTACTTGCATCGGTTCTTAAGACAAAGTCCTGTGTCAAATCAGGCAGTTTGAGAATAGGCTTGCTAGTGAGTTTTTCCTTTAACTCTTGGAACGCTAGTTCACATTGTGCAGTCAAAATAATTTTATCTGGAAGTCCCTTGCGAGTCAGATCAGTCAGAGGAGCACAAATAGCGTTAAAATTCTTGATGTATTTCTGATAAAATCCGCATAACGACACAAATGATCGCACGTCTTTTTTTGTTTGCGGCCTAGGTGCTCTCTGCAGTTTTTCCAAGTTCTTAGGATCAGGGGTCATATTACCCTGATATACAGTGTGTCCCAAGAATTCCAACTCTTTGCATCCAATACAACATTTTGTTGGCCTAGCAGTTAAGTTCGCCTCCCGAAGTCTATCAAACAACATCTCCAGAGCTTCACTGGGATCTGGTAATAGCCTTTACTAAGATCCACCTTTGAAAAGTATTTTGCCTTGTTCAGTCTGGCAAATAGCTGTTTTGTGTCTGGTAATGGATCCACTTGTCCTTCTGTGACAGCATTCAGTTTCCTGTAATCTATGCACAGTCTGTGTTCCCCAGACGGTTTCCTCAACAAAACGACACTAGAACTAAAAGATGATTCACTGTGCGAAATAATCCCCTCCTTCAATAAATAATCTATTTCTTCCTTTAATGCCTTCTCCTTCGCGAACGGAATAGAATAGGCTCTCATACAGATTGGGTTTGAGTCTACCAGTTTCATGTCATACTGTAGCAAATTTGTATGGCCTGGTTTATCTGTTAATACATCTGTATGTTCCTCCAGAACCTTTTGAACTCTCTCCCTCTGGTTTTTAGTCAGGTGCTTACTGACTTTTACCTGTGCTGCTGTTTCACAAGGATGTAATGGGTATTCATGTGAGGTGAGTGGTTCCTTTTGCATCTGGGTTGCAATGGCTAAGGTCAATAAGGGGGTGCTTTCCTGGAGTGGTCTGTCCAGATACTTCTTTAACAGGTTTACATGATAAACTTTTTCCTTCCCCTTTTTGTCAATTTTATAGTTTGTTCTAGACACCTTCTCTAGAACCGTATATGGACCTTGCCAACCAATTTGTAATTTATTCTGGCTTCCGGGTAGTAAAAGCAGCACCTTCTCTCCGACTGCCAGTTCCCTGTCCTTTGCCTTCCTATTAAAGTATGCTGCATGTTTCTTCCTGGCTTGTTTCAAATTATCATTTGCCAGTTTCCATCCAGCTTTCAAACGAGTGGTCAGTTCGTTCACGTATTGATACGATGAGGTAACAGTCTCTTCCGCCTTCTCATCTGTCCAGGTCCTTAATAAAGTTACATCTGGATCTTTAATTTATCATACTTATTTTTCATGGAACTCATCTGGTCCCGTCCATTAGAAGCTTTATAATGAGGACTTTTCTTCCTAGAATCATCACTCACAAATCGACCACTACCAATTTTTTCTCTGGGGTTTGTCTCCCCACTTAAGATTGTTTATGAGAGATCTTCGCTCTCTTGTCTGTTCCTCCAGTTTATATAAGTCTGACCGAGGGATTGTCATCCTATCCTGGGTTAAATTTCTTCTTTGTACTCTTCGCATAGCGGCCATGTTAATCCATTCAAGTGAAGACTGGGTGTGAAAAGGGGGCTCCCATTCCACTTTGTCTACCCGAGTATAATTAGTTTTCCTTTCAGGCCTAAAGTTGCCCCGTGGCGTTTCTAGGTCCTGCACATATTTTCCCTTTGTGGGTGTTCCCTCATGAAATACGCCACATGCTTCTACAAAGTTTTCAACATCGACATTTACGTCGGGCCAATAGTATTTTAGAGCAATCTTTTGGCAGATGGTACCGACTTTCTCATGGTCACCATCTTTTCCAACATGTAAGCTCCTTATCAAATTTGCCCTATATCTCTTGGGAAGAACTAACTGTCCGTGACCAGTGGATCTAGTTCCTGTCTTCCTGTATAATAATCTATTCTTCATGAAATATTCCCCCTTGCTCGGAGGTGTGTGGCATTTGGGTAATTTTTTAAAACATGGCTGGAGTGTCCTATCCTCAGCCTGCGCCTTCCTCATCTCCTCTGGATGAGCGTTTATAGGTTCACCTTCTTCCTCCTTCTTCTGTGACCTGGTCTGCACTGTCGCCATGATCACAGGTTTCTCGGGATTCCCCAAGAAGACGTATCTACACCCCAATATCAGAGGGTAGATTGGTTCATCTATCACTGCTGCTCTGATTTCTCCTTCCACATAGCGAGTTTTCACCGTTATCCTTGCGATGGGAAGTGTCATGAGTGGTATGTCCTTAGTCGCCCCTTGTATTTCCACTGTTTCTGTGGTATACTGACTTGGGTCCACTAGGCTAGACTTCACAACTGAATCATAATCCAAACCTGTATCATAAAGGCACCTTATGGTGACCCCATTACAAATAACATCCTCACAAACTGGGGGGTGATAAGGTTCCTGTTGTCCCTTAGGATTAACCTTTAATCTTTGCGTCCCCGACTTCATTGCAGCAATGTTTGAAGGTTTCCTTCTACAAAATTCGGTGTTATGGTTATCCTTCTTGCACCATTTGCACCATCTTTTTCCTTGGTTCAACGGTTTTCTTTCATTGAACTTTTGGTCATTGAACTGTGAGTTTCTGTCGCGATAGTCATTTCTTTGCCGCTCAAAGTTTGTCCTACCCTTATTTCCCTGCTCTCTATTATCAAATTTATTAAATTGCTGTGGAGCTTTAAAATTGTCTATGTGCTTCTTCTTAGCACCACTTACCTCTGCCTGAGCTGCCTGATACCTCTCAGCAACATTTAAAATTTCCCCCAACTTCTCTGCACCCTGTTCCATGAGAAATTTTCTCATGTCTGGAGCCATGGACTCTCTCAATTGCTCAATCATGATCATTTCTTTAAGATCTTGGGTCTTCCCCAGAGCCGTCCATTTCTCCAAATAGGTTTCTATTCTGGCAGAAAATTGGTGGTATGTCTCCCCAGACAACAGTTTGGCATTTCTGAATTTCTTACGATAAAATTCACCATTCTTTTCGTACCTTAATAACAAAGCCTGCTTTAACATGTCATAATTGTCTTGGTCTTCCCTGTTCATTTTGGCAAATACTTCGTAAGAAGTACCCCTCAATCCCTGTGATAGCTTTAAGCTCCACCTCTCTCTCTCTAACCCATATGTAGTAGCTAATAACTCAAAACGTCCTAGGTACCCCTCTATGTCATCGTCTTTTTCAACAAAATGGTCTAAATGAAACCCCATAGCTGAGTTTGAGGCTCCCATACTGGGCGTAGCATCTGAGGCAAAAGGGCTGGCACCATTTTCAGGAGCCGGGCCTTGTAATTCCAGCTCCCTTAGTCGTAATTCATGCTCCCTCTGCAACCTTCTATCTTCTGCTTCCCTTTCGGCCTTTTTATCTTCTGCCTCCCTTTCGGCCTTTTTATTTTTATCTTCTGCCTCCCTTTGCTGTCGTTTTTCTTCTGCCTCAATCTGCAGCCTCTTAATTTCTCTATCAGCCTCAATTTGTAATCTCTTTTCTTCAGCTAACCTGTCAGCCTCTAATTTTCTTTCAGCCTCTTTTTCTAATCTCCTTTCTTCCCGTTCAATATATTTATCACATTCAGTCGTTACGTATTGAATTAAAATTTGACCATCCATCCCCATCTCCTTCGCAGTGAGCACAGCAGCTGATCTAAACTTTGCTAGCTCTGCCATACTTTTTGGACAATATAATAATATACAAGATAAATCTCTAACCAGTAAATACACTAAGTACTTCTAATTACTATATGACTATAGTCTAACTAATTCTAACTAACCAGTTAACTAATTAATTATTACTGGCTGTGAAGATTCACCAACTTTTATCTGCAGGGACACTTTTAATTTTAAAGGAAATTTTACAATTTATTTCCCTACTTTTATTTCTCCCACCAGGAGATCCTAATTTTACTGTTGGGCTAATTATCCCTGGACAAGACCCCAATTTATGTAGTGGTGTTGATGGTATTGTATGATGGTGTTATTACTACATGTAACTTGTATGAGGCCAGCTGTGAAGGCTCCTGAGATAAAATGTAGTTGAGAATTATCAGAAGGCCTTTCTTGCTACCACTACGACCTCACACTTAATTTTTTTTTTTCTTAATGAATGTGGCTACGTAAAGTGTCTAGGGTAATGATGTGTAATGTGGTGTGTTAGTTATAAATACACCCACAGACATTTAAGAAGACTAATAAGATTAACAAGTGTTAAAATACACTGAACTAACTCACGTGTATAAAGTTTTTGATATAATTATATTACATTTATTGGTTCTGGATCAAGTTTTATGTGACCAGAACTTGTTTTAAAAGAAGGATTGAAAATTTATGAAAAAAAATGCATGGAATGTTACATAATAAATGCAAGAGCGTACCTATTTAAGTACTAGACTAGTTAGTTTTATTAAAAAAAGTTCGAGTAGTCATCTCTTTGGGAGGATATTTACTGTTTGTGCTGTTGGGGTGGCCTCATCACACCTGTCTATATTGACTACACAATGTCCAGAAAATGGTGGGAATTTTTACGGGGATATTAGTCACTACCAATAGTTGGTGAATGTCCAGCAGACCAGAGGCTCACTCATCTTTTTGTAGCTCTGGTGCTGAAAACTTGCGGTCCCACCTCTCCGTGCTGGCGGGCAATAATGGTGGTCTCTGTCACAAGAACTGCACAGATACACTCGAGTACAGTCACCCACCGAATAGACTCTGCTTTGTTGTCGATAGAAACTCACAGCTCTGCAATCAAAGTATGGGCTATGTGTCAAAATCTATTCTATACCCACGTCTGGACACAACACTGACACAACAACCACATCATACAGACAGGTCAGATCTCTCTGACCAAACAGCACAGTTACCATGGTGGGCCTACATCAGACAGATCCTCCCAGACCATAGATTCTGAAAAATATTTATTAGTTGTCGGCCCTAAAAGAAGATAGGTAATCTGTTTCAACGCTTGATATATCTTGCATAATCCTTGCTGTAGTTTATGTACCTTGTTGGTCCCTAGACCCTGACTTGGGCGGGGGGTCTAGAGCAAATCCCTACTTGTTTGTAAGGCTAGATTTTGATATGGCAGTATCAAATCACTCGAACATGAAACAATATTCAAAATATATAAAGAAATAATTTCAATCTTACCAGATTATGAATACATAACACAGAATTGCTAGCAAAACTCAGCTGAGCTGCTGGCTATAGTATGGCGTCCCTAAATTTATTCACTGTCTTTCATATGGGAAAACACCACACTTTAAAATCTGTGTCTAACACTGAACAATTATTGAAGAATGACCCCACTTTCGCGTCTGAGCGCTAATGATATGATTGTCTGTGGCCAATCACTGCCTAGTTGTACTTTAAATTTCAAATTTCTACACTAAAGTCATTTCAGTCATGCTTCAGTCAAGTATGGATGGTTATCTGTTAGTCTGTCCGTCTCTACTTGTGTTTCTAAAAAAAATGTGCTTGATTTTTGAAGCAACCTTTCTCTCCCCTTAAAATTTTGTCGTAAAAAGTTATATTTAGACACAGCTACCGCTCAAAAACCCTCTCCTCCATAATAAGTAACTTTGAACACCTGCGTCCCCAAGGTCGTGTTTTGTGTGCAAATAACGACACTTTTTATTCAAGGCAGTCTGTCGATGATGTAAACTACACTGTCTTTTGTCATTATCTTCAATATTATCTATCCGTTTGTAAAATTAAGATCATATTATTTCATTGCTCAGAATAGGCCATCCGGCCAGCTAATTTTTATATTCCTAACATTAATATTAAGAAAAATTACTTTTTAAATTTTTGTAATATTCCTAACATCTGCGTTTTAGCCGCTGAATTCAAATCAAGGCTTGGTATCGCAAAACGTCCAATTCCGTACCTCGTGTCAATTTGGGGACGTGAATTTTTACTTTCCTCCACCCCCCCCCCCCCATTGCGTCTCCTTAGCCTTTCCAGTCATATTTTTTTTCTTTTGATCCGCCGTTCCCCTCCTGTCTAGCAAGTCAATTTTATGGAGGGTGATGACCCGCGGTCTAGGCGATCATGTACATCAGCAGCCTACGCATTATGTTTTTATCCTTAAATGTTATCTTTTGAGTATTTTACCGTTGTATCTCTGTCAATTTCACTACAATCATCAATTTCCAAAGTGATTCTCTGTCTACTCTGTCAAATGCCTTTTCGTAGTCCACAAATCCGATGTATAGTGGTGAATTCCATTCCAGACTTTGTTCAACTATTATTCTCAAAGTGGCTATCTGGTCTGTACATGATCTGTTTTGTCGAAAACCTGCTTGTTCATCTCTCAGTTTCTTGTCTATGGACTCTTTTAATCTCTCAAGGATAATCCTATTTAATATTTTTTCCTGGCACTGATGGTAACATTATTCCTCTATAATTTGTGCACTCTTGTAAATTTCCCTTCTTAGGCAACTTAACCAGATATCCTTCCTTCCATTCTGCTGGTATCTCTTCCTTTTCCCAGACTTTACCAAGTAATTTATATAACATCTCTGTAGCCGTTTCGATATCTGCTTTGATGGCCTCTGCTGGAATGCCATCAGGTCCAGACGCTTTTCCATGTCTTAGAAGCTTTATGGCTTTCTTTATTTCTTCCGTTGTTGGTCTTTCACCGTTAATTTATAGCTCTTCTTCTGCTGGCTGGATGTCCGGGGGTGGGGGGGGGGGGAGGGGGGGAGGGTGGAGCTGGTCTATTGAGAAGGTCCTCAGAATATTGTGCCCACCTCTTCATTTGCTCTTGTATATTGCTGAGCAGTTTTCCATTCTTGTCTTTTATGAGGCAACTTGTTTGCTTGTATTTCCCTGTTAGCTTCTTTGTGCTGCTATACAGTTCTCTCATATTTCCTTTGGCTGCAGCATCTTCTGCCTCTCTTGCCAACTCCTCAGTATACTTCCTCTAGTCTTTTTTGATACTTCTTTTTACTTCTTTGTTTGCTTCTGTGTACACTTCTTGAGTCTTGGCTTTGGAACTTCTGGTTTTGCTTGTGTTTAAATCTGATTTCTTGTTTTTTTCTGTCTTTTATCTTATTGATGGTTTCTGTTGTTATCCATGCTTTTTGTTGTTGTTCCCTTTTCCCCAGTATTTCTTCACATGTCTCATTCCATACAGTTTTGACCTGCTGCCAATAGTCTTCTGTATTCTCTACATCTTCCAGCTGTTGAAGCACATGGAATTTCTTGGATACTGTGACCGCAAATTTGTCACTTGTTTCTTGATTTCTTGATGTAGATGTCATGTTAATAATTATGTTGATTGTAATTATGATGATAATTATGATGTTGATTGCAGTTGGGATGTTAATTATGACTTTGATTGTAATTGTGATGTTAATGCATCAGACAGATAGACGTAAAAACTATCTACGACCCGCCATGAAGCATGATAAACTGAACAATTTTCTTAGAAAAACTTATTTCTTGCCAGTTATTGAAGAAATTGTTGAACGAAAAACAAGAAAAAACAAAATAATAATAATAATACTAAAAACCAGTAATAAAAAATAATTACAAATAAAATAGGTAAGCAATGCAACAACATACCAATCTATTAATGATACCAGTATATACCATCACTATGCTAAAGGATTATAAAAAAAAATTAAAATTATTGCCTATTATGCGAAGAAGGGCCCAAATACCAAATAGCCTAGAGGTCCTTCTTGGCTTAATCCGGCCCTGAGCATAACGACTTATAACCACACCAACATCAACTTTTTCATCACAAGCGCAAAACCATCGCTTTAAACACCATCGAATCTGAATCTGACACAATCTGACTACCGGAAAGAATGTACACGTCACCTTAGCAACCAATACTTACGCACAAAAGGTAGTAACTTGTTCCTTCGTGCTGCCGATTACTGCGCCATTTGTACCATTGGAGAGAAAGAGTTTTGGGTCGAGGCCGTTGTCTGAGTAACAACTGCGGAGGTCATTAGGAAGCGACGTTCTGCAGGCTGGAGTGGAGCATAGGGGAAAGATACATGCATTAAGGTACTGGGCGGCTCAGCGATAGATGGTTGAAAGCCGATAGATTTATTGACGAAACAGAAAGGCATTATGGCTACAGATAGGCAGAGTTGAAAGACACACAAAGCAAATAAAATCAATGGATACATGTATTCAAGTGAGTTAACTGGACACATAGACATACACAGGCAGACAGACATCCGAAAAACCGATTGATAGGCAGACAGATCGACAAACAGATAGATAGATAGATAGATAGATAGATAGATAGATAGATAGATAGATAGATAGATAGATAGATAGATAGATAGATAGATAGATAGATAGATAGATAGATAGATAGATAGATAGATAGATAGATAGATAGATAGATAGATAGATAGATAGATAGATAGATAGATAGATAGATAGATAGATAGATAGATAGATAGATAGATAGATAGATAGATAGATAGATAGATAGATAGATAGATAGATAGATAGATAGATAGATAGATAGATAGATAGATAGATAGATAGATAGATAGATAGATAGATAGAACTTTATTTTCGAAGGGTAAAGAATTGGGCGCGCAGGCCCGTCTTACATTTTGCCCTTCCACTCTCATTTATCTTGCATACTATATCCTTTCATTCCCACATGATGCTTTAAGCATTAATTTAAAGGCATATAACAGCATTCATTTACAATATGCAATCATAATAAAAAATGAGTAGGTTTGTTCTTTTAAAACAAACAAGATAGTTATTGGGGGAAAAAAGTAATAATAAAATAAAATAAAAAGAAACAAAACAATAAATAAAAGTAAATAATTATATATACCGACACTCACTCATGCGGTCAAACCGTCTACAATTAATCTGTATTTTCGAATGCGTCATCAATCACCAATACAAAAATTACATAAACACATTCTCGCTTATATCCATACATTCTTGGTGGAAAATGAAATAATAATAATAACACTTTCTTACGCACTTCTGTGGCAGGTAAAGTATTTGAGCAGTTAAAGAAAGAAAAAAAAAAAAGAAAAAAAAAACATGTAATATCTGCTTATTCTCATATACATCATCCCATTTAAGCAAAAGAAAACATTCACATTTCTAAAGTACAAAGTACAGTGGTATTCGGGTACATTTTCACATACATAACATTATATAATAATATTTTTAAATGAAAATAATAATATTACATGGATATAAAACAAATTATTCACAAAAAACGAGCGAAAGAGGAAAAGAAATGTTGACCTATGGATGAGATGTTGACAGGCAAATGCTGTTTCTATGGGGGTAGATAATCAGTGTTGAGGAAGTGTTTGAAAAGTGCTTTGTTAAAAGAATATTGTGTAGGTAGGCTTTTTAGGTGGTGTGGAAGGCTGTTCCATGAGTAGGCTCCAGAGTAGGCTAGACTCTTTTTGAACAGGTCGATCCTAGGTTTGGGCAGACATAACTGATGTAATTGTTGTCCCTCTCTTCTACTGGTTTGAAACAATGATCGTAGGTACGGCGGAGCATTGTTAGATAGGATTGCGTGAGTCAGCTTGGCTTTGTTGTAGAAAAGACTTTTTTTAGGGACAGTATTTTGGGTTCTTTTCCTGTCTTTGTGTGTGGTGTCGTGCTATTATCGGGGATCAGACGTACTGCTCTCTTATGCAGGGAGTGCAGTCTCTTCGAGGTGGAAGCAGGGCAACCATCCCATAGTGTAGAGCAGTAATCTAGATGTGTCTGTATATGTGAGGTGTAGAACAATAGTCTAGTGTCTGCGTCTAAGAAGTGTTTTATTTTGGCTAGCTGGTACGTCTTTTGAGCTAAGTGTTTGGTTAAATTCCGTACATGGGAGTTCCACGTTAAGTGCTGGTCAATCGTGATCCCTAGAACTTTGTGTTCTGTTACATGTTCAATTTGTATTGATTCCGCGTGTAGCTGTAGCGATATTTTGGTGCAGCTTATGAGTTTCTGTCTGGTGGTAATCAACATATAGATTTCGTTTTTACTGTGTTTACTGGCATACGATTCATATTACTCCATTTTATTAGATTGTCTACATCGCTTTGAAAAGTCATTTCAAGTGCCACGCAGTCATTATCACTAGTGTAGATAGTACAATCATCTGCAAAGAGGTCACATGTTGAATATTTTAGATGTAGTGGTAGGTCGTTGATGAACATTGCGAAGAGTAGGGGCCCAAGAATAGAGCCCTGCGGAACTCCTGTATCTATCTTCGAGAAATCTGATGTCGAGTTGTTGTAAAGCACTAACTGCTGTCGATCTGCCAGGAATGATTTGATGATGTTTAGTGGATTAGTGCCTATTCTGAGGGTTTCCAACTTTTGAACCAAGATATTGTGGCCAATCATGTCAAATGCTTTTTTGAAGTCAACAAAAACAGCACCACCTAATTTTCCATCATTTACTTTCGACAGCCAGTTGTCTGCCATTTTGGTGAGAGCTGTGTGACAGGAATGTTTGGGTCTGAAACCTGACTGGCTATCAATGAGCAGTTTGTTTGTTGTTAAGTGTTGAAATGTGGTATTGTAAATGTGTTTCTCTAGTGGTTTTGAACGAGATGATAGAAGGGATATTAGTCTGTAGCTGTTGGGATCGCTATGTGAGCCAGATTTATAGAGGGGATACACTTTTACAGATTTAAATGCTGTGGGGAAGTAGTTGTGTGCAATACATTGGTTGTACACATAGGTTAAGGAGTCGCAAATGATGGGTGCAGCGTAACGTAGAATCTTATTGCTGATACCATCAAGCCCAGATGAATTGTTGTTTTTTAATGCCAAGATATATTTGAGAACTTCATGTACTGTTAGAAAAGGAATATGTCTTAGATCTGTTATGGCGTGTTCCGTGTTGCAGAAGGCTGTCAGTTTACTAATATCGCAGTCCATATGCGTTAGTGTCGACTTACATGTTTGTCGAATACGTTGTTGAAAGTTTGTGTCCAGTATGTTATGGCTTCTTCTGGATGCGGAAGTTGGTACACGTATGAGAGAGGGGATATTTGTAGGTCTTGTAGGAATAATTGAATGATAAAGTTTTTGAAATTCCTGTAATGGACTGTGATGTGTTCCGTTTTAGGTGCTTTAAACCCCTTTCTCGTCCAGGTACAGCAAATAGGATAGTGGTCACTTAATGATGTCTGTGGGACTGTGCATTCTATAATGTTTTCTGGGCAGGTCGTATAGATATGATCAATTAGGGTAGATGATGAGTCTGTTACTCTCGTGGGTTGATTGACTAACTGTATGAGGTTGTATGAGATGGTGATATCATTCCAAGCGTTGTTCGGTTTGTGAAGGTCAATATTGAAATCCCTCAGTAGAATAATTTCCTTCGAAGAAGCCCAAACGTTGTCCATCATTCGTGAGAATGTGTCAAACCATACAGTAGAAGAGCTAGGGTTTCGGTACAGGTAACCAATTAAAATGGGGGTCAGGTTGGGGAGTTTTATTTCCAGCCATAAACATTCAATGCCAGTATGTTCTAGATCATCACGGCGTATGTACTGGAGAGATGTAGAGATGTATATGACTAGCCCTGTTTCATGTTGTCTATTAGAATCCCTGCGAATGATGGGGAATCCATTAATCCTAATTTCTTCATCTGTAACTTTGTCATTGAGACGGGTTTCAGAAAAACCAAATATGTGAAAGTTTTGTTGGAGATAGGTGGAGACTTCAGAAAGCTTACCTAGCAGGTGGTAAATAATTAAATGACCAATACTAAGCCCTGATAGTTTAAGCCATGAATTATTGATATTTCCTATATTTTGATTAGAGTTTTTGCACTCGGACATGATAATAGTCAATAGGAAAGAATTAATGAGGGGAGTAGGAATGAGTAAGAAGCAATAAAATTGGTACACAATTGTCGTAATTTTAGTTGAGATAGGTCTTAGAAATAGTGGTCCCGTCCGACTGTAGAATGATAGTGAAGGCTCTGTGATAGTAAGGGTTAAGAAATAGATAGTTGATTCACAAGGGTGCTGAAAAGAGTAAGGACAGTCTCTGAAATCGGGTAATTTCTCCGATTTGCCTATCTTACGACAATCTTATTTATCTGTAGACTCCTTAATCTCTCCTGGCTAAACAATTTTTGCCAGTTACTCAACACTCATGTACACACACCAGTTTGGTGCTACAAACTCACAGACGTGAATACAAACTACAAATAACAGATATGGGGTAATGGGTCGGCCAAAACAGTAATTTAAGGTTTATGGTGTTTATTATCATTTAAACCAAATCACAACATTTAGCATGGTACAGTCAAAAGATCAATAGTTACAGAAAAAAATCAAATAAATCAAGAGGAGGGGGGGGGGGGGGGTCGGAAAATAGTATCCCAGTATGCTTGTATAGACCCAAAAAAAAACAGTCCAAAGACAAGTGTTATCAGAAAGAGATAATTTAACCCAAAGATAGATTAATTTATTCTGATAGGGGTTTATACAATATTCAGTATGGGTGTAGGAACAAGGTCCTAGTATTCTCAAAGGTATCCCTCGACTAAGCGGATTAAGGGAGGGGAAATAAGAAAATGTAAACAATCCCCCCTTTGAGAGGAAAAATACAATGAATAAAGTATAAGGATATTTACCAAGTAAAGAAAGATATAGGTTTATCTAATATATCTCATTCATTCATGCACGCTAACGATGGCCATCACACCTTTTCACACTTACCGATCGTTGAATCTGGCAATCCATAGAATAACACAAACAGCTAGAAAAACTCAACAAATGTACAAGTCTTTTCCTTCGTTTTCCAGCCCCAGACTAGCGGGTTTTCATTCAGCTAATTTTCCCGTAGTCGCTGGAAAGTGAAGCCTTAGTGTTCATTTTGATTTTATCTAAAGTTTCTATGGGATGGCACTGTCACATGTCTATTTATGAGAAGGTAGTGGTCGCCTGGATTTCACCGCTGGTGGTGGATAAACTTCTATAGCGTGATGAACACAGAGTGATGACAAAGACTGAACAGTGAGTTATGTTTTTCTTCAGGGTTTAAATCCAGTGGAAAATAACTTGGCTGTCAGTGAACATGAAGAATATATTCTTTTCCACAGCAGAGCGTTAAAATATATATATGTATAGTATAGCTTCTGGCAATTGTTCTTCTCCAGTTATCTTTACAGAATTACTGAGATTATCATTTAAATGTTCTTGGTTGGATTCCTCTCATGTAACAAATAGAGAGTGTGACCGCACAGGGCCGCAACACGAAGATTATAATTTAAAATGTTTATAAAATCTCTGAAGGTAGAAGAACCGAGTCTGGAGGACTCTATAATTGCTGGGACGCAAAGGTATATGATCAGCCTATGTGAAAAAAATAGAAAACCTGAAATATAAATACCCAATACGAATCATATTTTGACGCGCGATAAATTTACAGTTAAGACTATTTTATACACTCGCGTATTCAATTATATATATTTAAGAAAACTCTCCGCGAGTCTAGTAGTTAAACAAACCACATGTCTATACAGAACTAAACTGTATTAATTGGTTATAACTCGCTTAGCGGCTTCTGAATAAATTTAAGCATCTATTATATTGGGAAATAACGTATAGATATATCATTTAATTTACAACTGGAAACTTTTGAGATGGGTTTATTTAATAGGTTTAAATTAACACAATATCCAGGGAAATAAAATGAAAGAACTAGGCCACTGATCACTTGGAACTAATATATTACCACTGCAGAAACAGAATGAATTTTTTTAGACTCCAATATAGAAGATATCCAGGAGAAATCTTGTTCTATAAGCTAGTACTTTATTCAAACTCTCTGGCGCAAATGATAAACGCATTCTTCAGTGGTCTCAATATACAAGGGGATTGACATAAGTCTTGGGCCTGACCATGAAGGACATGTCACAGAGAGCTGAAATTTTATATAGTGTTTATTCCTTTTCAATATAGCCACCGTCTGAATTGACACACTTCTGCCATCTCTGCTTGACCTTGAAAAGACCTTGGGAGTAGAACACCCTATTTTTCAAACTAAACCAGTCACCACATGCCAGTATAACCTCTTCATCGCTGTCAAAATGATTTCCTTTTAACTGTTTTTTTAAGATTTGGGAATAGAAAAAAGTCTGATGGAGCCAAATCTGGAGAATATGGTGGGTGTGGAAGAATTTCAATATTCAAATCGTTGGCTGTTAGCTGCACAAGTCGTGCTTTGTGAGAGGGCGCGTTGTCTTGAAGCAAAGGAAGATTTTGAGTGCGCGTTATCCCTCGTTTCCTGGTCACAACCTTTCTTAGTTTTGTGAGAAGATCTGCATAGTACTGTCCATTAACTGTGTTGCCACGAGGCAGATAATCTTTCAAAAGGACACCTTTGCCGTCCCAAAACACGGTCAGCATCACTTTTCCTGCAGATTTCTGCGCCATTGGCTTGACAGGTGTTGGGGAGCCCGGGGTTTTCCATTGCATGCTGGCAATTTTGGATTCGGGGTCATAATGGTGTACCCAAGTCTCATCTACTGTCACCATGGTCTCCAAAAGATTTTTTGACTGACACTTTTTGAGCAACTCTTGACAGCAATTTACCCTCGTTTGCTTCTGTTCACGTGTCAACAGTCGCAGAACCCAGCGTGCACACACTTTTCTCATGTTCAGTCTGTTGTGTAAAATTATATAAACTGTTCTTTCATTTAGTTTTACTCTACTAGCTTTTTCGATCCTGGTCAATGATTTTCTTCACTCTTGTTGCATTTTCATCGTTGCAGTCTGAGGCTGGTCTACCAGATCTTGGCAGATCAGCAACATTTGAGCGGCCGCACTTAAACTGTTGACACCAGTTTTTTACCGAAGTATATGAAGGACAAGAATCACGAAACACTGGTTCCATCTCCCTGTGTATTTCTGTAGGTGTTTTTCCTTGACACATCAGAAATTTTATCACAGCTCTGGTCTCCTTCTTTTCCATTGTTTTGTCAAATCTTTGGAGCAGCAGATCTGGTCAATAGGGTACATTGCGCCGTGCACCATAGCGGGAAAACCCATTGAAGAAACAAACGCGTACTTCACACATTCAGTGCAAATATGATGAACTTTAAATGTGCCAAGTTTCATCTTCCTCCTGTGACTCTTTCATGGTCAGGCCCAAGACTTGTCAATCCCCTTGTATAATTAAAGAATTGAAGGATCAGGGGGAACACGCGAAAATTCACACTTTATTTGATATCAGGGAAATTTTCTCGTTTCGAGCCGCATCTGCCAGCTCTAGCCTTCCTCGTTCGTCTCTTGGTCCGCCAGCGATTTCCGAGCTCTTCTCTGTTTCGCACTGAGGTGCTAAACGAAGGCGTGAAACTGCTTCGTCCGTTCTGGGACCACCACTTCCTTTTGATTGTAGCCGCTTCCTCCGTTTCCTGTTGGCAACGCCTTCTTTACGGGATGGCAGAAAAGGTAGGGCAATGCTTGATTTAGATCGCTCTAAGGTAAGGCGGAAGGCGTGGCTTATCTAAACTAAAGACGCAGCGATTCTCCTGGTTCCTCGCATGCTAACTGTCTACATATTAATTAGCTAACGTGGTGAAAAATCCACTCTGCTATGGTGCATACTAATTTGCAAACGTGGGACCCACGTTGGCGATTAAATTTGCAATATAAATGAATGAGGGCTCTCATGCTATCCCAGGGTCTACCATATCATCTAACAATTCAGGGACACTGAAATTCGTCTGTCACAACAATGGTTAATACAAAATTGTAAACGAGTTATAAAATATACACTGCATTAGATTTCTCTATAGTCCGTGGACACTGTTTACAGTATCTTAATCTTTGCAAAAAGTGCGGTTTTTATCTTAAAATAGTCTGTTCCGAACAAATAGGAATATTTTTTCTTCAACCACAGTCAATGTAGAGAATTAATCTTTCCTGGACAGTTAAAGGTAAACGCTGTGACTTAGCTAGTTAGTTTTGTGAGGATTTCCTAATTTTCCTCAATATGAAAAAACGAAGATGCAGATGTAAAAATGATGTAAAAGAGATGTAAAAGAGAATGGTGAGCGTAGGAATGAGAGAAATAAGCACAGAGATAATAATAAGAAGAAAACAATAGTATTAATACGATAGAGTTATTACTAAATCGGAAACAAATTTAGATACGCCCTGCTCTGACGAACAGAAAGAAATGTTAAACAGACAATGTAAAAAAAATAAATAAAATAATTAACATCTAAAAGTGACAGTTAAAAGTTCTACGCTGATACTCAGCTATGTCTTTTATCTCAGGACAAAGAACACTAAAGTGCTTCCGAAGAGAACGCGTCAGGTCGAATGTTACACTGCAAACTTGTTTTAAAAACAGTTTTAAGTTGCTTGGTCTTAATCCTGTTCTGTAGAGCCCTTTATAGACACCTGAAGAGCGTGCATTAATATTTCTGGACTATATTGAGTAAGTTGCCGTAAAACGGATGAACTGTGAGAATTCCGTTTTGGGCTGGTGGAGACGGGGTGAGGAAACTCCCATTTTCTTGCTGTAGTTCCTGCGTTGCGATTAAGTGAATGGGTGTTATTTGTAGTCCAGTCTGCCCATCTGTCCAGTGGTGTCTGTTGTGCAGTTAGCAGCTGGCGTGTCTGTCGTGTGGGTAGTGGGGGATACATTTGGTCATAAAGGTTAGCGTGGGAGGTGGGCTTAAATGTAGCTTCTCTAGATACATGCTTGTCATCTGAGGATGGTGATTGATGGTTATGAGCTGTTGTGCCTGGGTTTACTAAGTTAAGTGCATAATTGGTGTCCCTGGTGAATGAATGTGTGTGTTTCTGGTGTATCCTCTGAGGAAACTTTAAATTTTTGGCTAGGTAGCTGGTCCCTAGTTTAGAAGTGTGCACTTTATCTCTGTATAGCAGTTTTTTTGGCGCACCTGACTTAGATGTGAAAAAGGGTGTGTTGTTTATGAAAGACGTGTTATATTTTGAACAAAAAGTGTAAAGCACCTTGTTGTTGATATCCACAGTTTGGCGTGCTTTACCATAGCTGGGTTGAATAATTGACGAAATATATGTGGATGTGTTGGGAAATTTTTGTTTTATGGTGTCAATCATTCTGGAGATGTCTGATAGGTTAAGAGTGTGTCCATTTGTGCTGTTGTTTATCCCTACGTGTATTGTTGTTTTCTTTATGTTGGTGTTTGTGTTGAGACGGCTTATTTCATTGATATTTCCTACTATTCCGGCTTCAGGTAATGGTATAACAGTGACTATTTCCCCTGGTGTTGTTGACATTCGATCGCTGTGAATGCCATTTAGCAATGAGTCCCCTATAATAATGTTGGTTGTGTTGTGAGGAATGTGACGATCAGGATGTGGCTGTGGTCGTGTACGACGGCGTTGTTGGTGCCATTGCTCGTTGTCTTGCAGTAGGTGGTTGTAGTGAAATTGACAGAGATACAACGGTAAAATACCTCCAAAGATAACATTTAAGGATAAAAACATAATGCGTAGGCTGCGAATAGTACATGATCGCCTAGACCGCGGGTCATCATCCTCCATAAAAATTGACTTGCTAGACAGGAGGGGAACGGCGGATCAAAAAGGAAAAAAATATGCCTGGAAAGATTGCATGAGACTAGAAAGGCTAAGGAGACGCAATTGGGGGGGGGTGGGGGGGGGGGCGGGGGGGGGGGGGGGGTGGGGGGGGGGGTGGGGGGGGGGGGAAACGGAGAAAAGTCACGTTTCCCAAGTTGACATAAAAAGTAAGCAACTCGACAGAAGGGACCATAGATATGTTACGCCACAGTCATTTATTGGACGCTTTTGCGCGATACCAAGCCTTTGATTTGAATTCAGCGGCAGAATGCAGATGTTTGGAATATTACAAAAATTAAAAAGTAATTTTTTCTTAATATTAATGTTAGGAATATAAAAATTAGCTGGCCGGATGGCCCATTCTGAGCAGTGAACTAATATGTTCTTAATTTTACAAACGGATAGATAATATTGAAGATAATGACAAAAGACAGTGTAGTTTACATCAGCGACAGACTGTATGGAATAAAAAGTGTCGCTATTTGCACACAAAAACACGACCTTGAGACGCAGGTGTTCAAATCTACGTAGTATGGAAGAGAGGGACATTGGTGGTAGCTGTGTCTAAATATAACTTTTAACGACAAAATTTTGGAGGGGAGAGAAAGGTTGGTTCAAAAATCAAGTACATTTTTGTAGAAACACAAGTAGAGACGGACAGACCAACAGATAACCATCCATACTTGACTGAAGCATGACTGAAATGACTTTAGGGTAGGAAATTTGAATTTAAAATAAACCTAGGCAGTGATTGGCCACAGACAATCATATTATTAGCGCTCAGACGCGAAAGTGGGGCCAGTCTTCAATAGTTGTTCAGTGATAGACACAGATTTTAAAGTGTGGTGATTTCCATATGAAAGAAAGTGAAAGAAGTTTAGGGACGCCATACTATAGCCAGCAGCTCAGCTGAGTTTTGCTAGCAATTCTGTGTTATTTATTCATAATCTGGTAAGATTGAAATTATTTCCTTATATATTTTGAATATTGTTTCATGTTTGAGTGATTTGATACTGCCATATCATAATCTAGCCTTACAAACAAGTAGGGATTTGCTCTAGACCCCCCGCCCTAGTCAGGGTCTAGGGACCAACAATATACATAAACTCCAGCAAGGGTTAGGCAAGACAGATCAAGTGTTGAGAATAATGAAACATATTACCTATCCTCTTTTAGGGCAGAAAACTAATAAATATTTTTCAGAATCTATAGTCTGGGAGGATCTATCTGATGTAAAACCACCATGGTAAATGTGCTGTTTGGTCAGAGAGATCTGACCTGTCTGTATGATGTGGTTGTTGTGTCAGTGTTGTGTCCAGACGTGGGTAGAGAATAGATTTTGACACATGGCCCATACTTTGATTGCAGAGCTGTGAGTTTCTGTTGTCAACAAAGCAGTGTCTATTCAGTTGGTGACTTTACTCGAGTGTATCTGTGCAGTACTTGTGACAGAGACCACCATTATTGCCCGCCAGCCCGGAGAGGTGGGATCACCAGATTTCAGCACCAGAGCTACAACTACAAGATGAGTGAGCCTCTGGTCTGCTGGACATTCACCAACGCTTTGTAGTTACTAATACCCCATAAAAATTCCCACCATTTTCTGGACACTGTGTAGTCAATATAGACAGGTGTGATGAGGCCACCCCAACAGCACAAACATTAACTATCCTCCCAAGTAGATGACTACTAGAACATTTTAATAAAACTAACTAGTATAGTACATATATATGTACACTATTGCATTTATGATATAATATTCCATGCATTTCTTTCATAATCTCTAAATCCTTTTAAGTTCTGGTCAACCTAAAAAATTGATCCAGAACAAAATAAATGTAATATAATTCTATCAAAAAATTTTACACACGTGAGTTAGTTCAGTGTATTTTAACATTTATTAATATTATTAGTCTTGTTAAATATCTGTGGGTATATCTATAACCTATTACACCACACTACATATCATAACCCTAGACACTTTACGTAGCCACATTCATTAAAAAAAATTAAGTGTGAGGTCGTAGTGGTAGCAAGAAAGGCCTTCTGACAATTCACAACTACATTTTATCTCAGGAGCCTTCACAGCTGGCCTCATACAATTACATTTAGTAATATCACCATCATACAATACCATCAAACACCACTACATATATTGGGGTCTTGTCCGGGGATAATTAGCCCAACAGTAATATTAGGATCTCCTGGTGGGAGAAATAAAAGTAGGGAAATAAATTGTAAAATTCCCTTTAACATTAAAAGTGTCCCTGCAGATAAAAGTTGGTGAATCTTCACAGCCAGAAATAATTAATTAGTTAACTGGTTAGTTAGAATTAGTTAGACTATAGTCATATAGTAATTAGAAGTACTTAGTGTATTTACTGGTTAGAGATTTAGCTTGTATATTATTATATTGTCTAAAAAGTATGGCGGAGTTAGCAAAATTTAGATCAGCTGCTGTGCTCACCGCGAAGGAGATGGGAATGGATGGTCAAATTTTAATTCAATATGTAACGGCTGAATGTGATAAATATATTGAACGGGAAGAAAGGAGATTAGAAAAAGAGGCTGAAAGAAAATTAGAGGCTGAAAGGTTAGCTGAAGAAAAGAGGTTACAAATTGAGGCTGAGACAAAGAGGCTGCAGATTGAGGCAGAAGAAAAACGACAGCAAAGGGAGGCAGAAGATAAAAAGGCCGAAAGGGAAGCAGAAGATAGAAGGTTGCAAAGGGAGCACGAATTACGACTAAGGGAGCTGGAATTACAAGGCCAGGCTCCTGAAAATGGTGCCAGCCCTTTTGCCTCAGATGCTACGCCCAGTCTGGGAGCCTCAAACTCCGCTATGGGGTTTCATTTAGACCATTTTGTTGAAAAAGACGATGACATAGAGGGGTACCTAGGACGTTTTGAGTTATTAGCTACTACATATGGGTTAGAGAGAGAGAGGTGGAGCTTAAAGCTATCACAGGGATTGAGAGGTACTTCTTATGAAGTATTTGCCAAAATGAACAGGGAAGACCAAGACAATTATGACATGTTAAAGCAGGCTTTGTTATTAAGGTACGAGAAGAATGGTGAATTTTATCGTAAGAAATTTAGAAATGCCAAACTGTTGTCTGGGGAGACATACCACCAATTCTCTGCTAGACTAGAAACCTATTTGGAGAAATGGACGGCTCTGGGGAAGACCCAAGATCTTAAAGAAATGATCATGATTGAGCAATTGAGAGAGTCCATGGCTCCAGACATGAGAAAATTTCTCATGGAACAAGGTGCAGAGAAGTTGGGGGAAGTTTTAAATGTTGCTGAGAGGTATCAGGCAGCCCAGGCAGAGGTAAGTGGTGCTAAGAAGAAGCACATAGACAATTTTAAAGCTCCACAGCAATTTAATAAATTTGATAATAGAGAGCAGGGAAATAAAGGTAGGACAAACTTTGAGCGGCCAAGAAATGACTATCGCGACAGAAACTCACAGTTCAATGACCAAAAGTTCAATGAAAGAAAACCGTTGAACCAAGGGAAAAGATGGTGTAAATGGTGCAAGAAGGATAACCATAACACCGAATTTTGTAGAAGGAAACCTTCAAACATTGCTGCAATGAAGTCGGGGACGCAAAGATTAAAGGTTAATCCTAATGGACAACAGGAACCTTATCACCCCCCAGTTTGTGAGGATGTTATTTGTAATGGGGTCACCATAAGGTGCCTTTATGATACAGGTTTGGATTATGATTCAGTTGTGAAGTCTAGCCTAGTGGACCCAGTCAGTATACCACAGAAACAGTGGAAATACAAGGGGCGACTAAGGACATACCACTCATGACACTTCCCATCGCAAGGATAACGGTGAAAACTCGCTATGTGGAAGGAGAAATCAGAGCAGCAGTGATAGATGAACCAATCTACCCTCTGATATTGGGGTGTAGATACGTCTTCTTGGGGAATCCCGAGAAACCTGTGATCATGGCGACAGTGCAGACCAGGTCACAGAAGAAGGAGGAAGAAGGTGAACCTATAAATGCTCATCCAGAGGAGATGAGGAAGGCGCAGGCTGAGGATAGGACACTCAAGCCCTGTTTTAAAAAATTGCCCAAATGCCACACACCTCCGAGCAAGGGGGAATATTTCATGAAGAACAAACTCTTATACAGGAAGGCCGGAACTGAACAAATGGTCACAACCAGCTGGTTCTTCCCACTTCATATAGAGATAAAGTGATGGAACTCGGGCATGCGATTCCCTTCAGTGGTCACATGGGGATCAGCGCCACAGGACAGCGTATAGCTTGTCATTACTTCTGGCCAGGGATAACGGAGGATATAAAAAGATATGTCAAATCCTGCCCAGAATGTCAAAGGGTAGCTCCAAAGCACTGGACTGCTCCTGCAACTCTAGGGGAAATGCCCATAGTGGGAACACCTTTTGAGAGGGTTGCAGTGGATATTGTAGGACCTCTCACTCGGACCAAGAGGAGGAACAGTTACATCCTTACTCTGGTGGACACTTGTTCTATGTGGGGAGAGGCGGTAGCCCTGCCATCAATTGATTCAAAACATGTAGCAGAGGCACTACTTACAATATTTACCCGATTAGGATTCCCGCATCAAATCTTGACGGATAATGGTTCTCAGTTCAAGGGGAAACTAACGGAAGAAGTTTTTAAGCTATTTCAAGCCAGGCACTTTCATTGTAGTCCGTACCATCCACAAGGGAACGGCCAGGTAGAGAGGTTCAACGGGACTCTCATTTCTATCCTGAGAAAGCTGGCACACGAAAAACCGGATCTGTGGGATCAATTCCTGCCCGCCGCATTGTTTGCGTACCGGGAGGTACCACATAGTTCAACCGGGATGGCTCCCGCAACTCTGCTATTTGGGAGGCCAATAAAAGGTCCTTTAGAAGCTTTATTAAGGACCTGGACAGATGAGAAGGCGGAAGAGACTGTTACCTCATCGTATCAATACGTGAACGAACTGACCACTCGTTTGAAAGCTGGATGGAAACTGGCAAATGATAATTTGAAACAAGCCAGGAAGAAACATGCAGCATATTTTAATAGGAAGGCAAAGGACAGGGAACTGGCAGTCGGAGAGAAGGTGCTGCTTCTACTACCCGGAAGCCAGAATAAATTGCAAATTGGTTGGCAAGGTCCATATACGGTTCTAGAGAAGGTGTCTAGAACAAACTATAAAATTGACAAAAAGGGGAAGGAGAAAGTTTATCATGTAAACCTGTTAAAGAAGTATCTGGACAGACCACTCCAGGAAAGCACCCCCTTATTGACCTTGGCTATTGCAACCCAGATGCAAAAAGAACCACTCACCTCACATGAATACCCATTACATCCTTGTGAAACAGCAGCACAGGTAAAAGTCAGTAAGCACCTGACTAAAAACCAGAGGGAGAGAGTTCAAAAGGTTCTGGAGGAACATACAGATGTATTAACAGATAAACCAGGCCATACAAATTTGCTACAGTATGACATGAAACTGGTAGACTCAAACCCAATCTGTATGAGAGCCTATTCTATTCCGTTCGCGAAGGAGAAGGCATTGAAGGAAGAAATAGAGTATTTGTTGAAGGAGGGGATTATTTCGCACAGTGAATCATCTTTTAGTTCTAGTGTCGTTTTGTTGAGAAAACCGTCTGGGGAACACAGACTGTGCATAGATTACAGGAAACTGAATGCTGTCACAGAAGGACAAGTGGATCCATTACCAGACACAAAACAGTTATTTGCCAGACTGAACAAGGCAAAATACTTTTCAAAGGTGGATCTTAGTAAAGGCTATTACCAGATCCCAGTGAAGCCTGAAGTGAGACCTTATTTGGCTTTTAGCACTTCGGATGGACATTATGAATTCAATATGCTACCATTCGGACTGAAAAATGCTCCGAGTGTGTTTTCAAGGATGATGCGAAAATTGTTGGATCCCCTGAATAACCCATGTATCACGAATTTCATGGATGATATTCTCGTCGCCACAGAGACATTTGAAGAACACATTGAAGCTCTGGAGATGTTGTTTGATAGACTTCGGGAGGCGAACTTAACTGCTAGGCCAACAAAATGTTGTATTGGATGCAAAGAGTTGGAATTCTTGGGACACACTGTATATCAGGGTAATATGACCCCTGATCCTAAGAACTTGGAAAAACTGCAGAGAGCACCTAGGCCACAAACAAAAAAGGACGTGCGATCATTCGTGTCGTTATGCGGATTTTATCAGAAATACATCAAAAATTTTAACGCTATATGTGCTCCTCTGACTGATCTGACTCGCAAGGGACTTCCAGATAAAATTATTTGGACTGCACAATGTGAACTAGCGTTCCAAGAGTTAAAGGAAAAACTCACTAGCAAGCCTATTCTCAAACTGCCTGATTTGACACAGGACTTTGTCTTAAGAACCGATGCAAGTAATGTAGGACTCGGAGGGGCTTTGTTGCAAAGATCAGCTTCACCTGATGGGGAACTTAAACCAGTCGCTTATGCAAGCCGCAAATTGAATAAGGCGGAACAAGGATACTCCACAAGCGAAAAAGAATGTTTAGCATTAATCTGGGCAATAAAGAAGTTTCAAATCTATCTGTATGGTAGGACTTTTGTGGTGGAGACGGACCATCAGCCTCTCGTGTTCTTGTCTCAGGCTAAGCATGAAAACGCAAGATTGCTGAGGTGGTCTTTGTTGCTTCAACCTTATCAGTTTAGTATCCAATATATCCCAGGCAAATTGAATGTCGGTGCAGATTTCCTCAGTCGGCACCCCTGTGATCAAAATTAGAGTAGTGGCAGACGTGAGGAGTAATTTTACCTATGTGTATCGCTGGTTTTGGAACTTGCCATAGGCATGTTTTCAAGTGGGGAGATGTGTAGTGAAATTGACAGAGATACAACGGTAAAATACCTCCAAAGATAACATTTAAGGATAAAAACATAATGCGTAGGCTGCGAATAGTACATGATCGCCTAGACCGCGGGTCATCATCCTCCATAAAAATTGACTTGCTAGACAGGAGGGGAACGGCGGATCAAAAAGGAAAAAAATATGACTGGAAAGATTGCGTGAGACTAGAAAGGCTAAGGAGACGCAATTGGGGGGGAAACGGAGAAAAGTCACGTTTCCCAAGTTGACATAAAAAGTAAGCAACTCGACAGAAGGGACCATAGATATGTTACGCCACAGTCATTTATTGGACGCTTTTGCAATACCAAGCCCTTGATTTGAATTCAGCGGCTAAAACGCAGATGTTTGGAATATTACAAAATTTAAAAAGTAATTTTTTCTTAATATTAATGTTAGGAATATAAAAATTAGCTGGCCGGATGGCCCATTCTGAGCAGTGAACTAATATGTTCTTAATTTTACAGACGGATAGATAATATTGAAGATAATGACAAAAGACAGTGTTGTTCACATCCGCGACAGACTGTATTGAATCTAAAAGTGTCGCTATTTGAAAAAAAAAAAACACGACCTTGAGACGCAGGTGTTCAAATCTACGTAGTATGGAAGAGAGGGACATTGGTGGTAGCTGTGTCTAAATATAACTTTTAACGACAAAATTTTGGAGGGGAGAGAAAGGTTGGTTCAAAAATCAAGTACATTTTTGTAGAAACACAAGTAGAGACGGACAGACCAACAGATAACCATCCATACTTGACTGAAGCATGACTGAAATGACTTTAGGGTAGGAAATTTGAATTTAAAATAAACCTAGGCAGTGATTGGCCACAGACAATCATATTATTAGCGCTCAGACGCGAAAGTGGGGCCAGTCTTCAATAGTTGTTCAGTGATAGACACAGATTTTAAAGTGTGGTGATTTCCATATGAAAGAAAGTGAAAGAAGTTTAGGGACGCCATACTATAGCCAGCAGCTCAGCTGAGTTTTGCTAGCAATTCTGTGTTATTTATTCATAATCTGGTAAGATTGAAATTATTTCCTTATATATTTTGAATATTGTTTCATGTTTGAGTGATTTGATACTGCCATATCATAATCTAGCCTTACAAACAAGTAGGGATTTGCTCTAGACCCCCCGCCCTAGTCAGGGTCTAGGGACCAACAATATACATAAACTCCAGCAAGGGTTAGGCAAGACAGATCAAGTGTTGAGAATAATGAAACATATTACCTATCCTCTTTTAGGGCAGAAAACTAATAAATATTTTTCAGAATCTATAGTCTGGGAGGATCTATCTGATGTAAAACCACCATGGTAAATGTGCTGTTTGGTCAGAGAGATCTGACCTGTCTGTATGATGTGGTTGTTGTGTCAGTGTTGTGTCCAGACGTGGGTAGAGAATAGATTTTGACACATGGCCCATACTTTGATTGCAGAGCTGTGAGTTTCTGTTGTCAACAAAGCAGTGTCTATTCAGTTGGTGACTTTACTCGAGTGTATCTGTGCAGTACTTGTGACAGAGACCACCATTATTGCCCGCCAGCCCGGAGAGGTGGGATCACCAGATTTCAGCACCAGAGCTACAACTACAAGATGAGTGAGCCTCTGGTCTGCTGGACATTCACCAACGCTTTGTAGTTACTAATACCCCATAAAAATTCCCACCATTTTCTGGACACTGTGTAGTCAATATAGACAGGTGTGATGAGGCCACCCCAACAGCACAAACATTAACTATCCTCCCAAGTAGATGACTACTAGAACATTTTAATAAAACTAACTAGTATAGTACATATATATGTACACTATTGCATTTATGATATAATATTCCATGCATTTCTTTCATAATCTCTAAATCCTTTTAAGTTCTGGTCAACCAAAAAAATTGATCCAGAACAAAATAAATGTAATATAATTCTATCAAAAAATTTTACACACGTGAGTTAGTTCAGTGTATTTTAACATTTATTAATATTATTAGTCTTGTTAAATATCTGTGGGTATATCTATAACCTATTACACCACACTACATATCATAACCCTAGACACTTTACGTAGCCACATTCATTAAAAAAAATTAAGTGTGAGGTCGTAGTGGTAGCAAGAAAGGCCTTCTGACAATTCACAACTACATTTTATCTCAGGAGCCTTCACAGCTGGCCTCATACAATTACATTTAGTAATATCACCATCATACAATACCATCAAACACCACTACAGTGGTCAGCAGAATCTTGTGTCGAGTGACATTGGAGTTTATGTGCCCTGTAATCTCCTTCTGATGTTGCTGATTCGGAATCTGCTTGTGTAGATGGGATTGACGGATTTCCAAATCGATTGCTAATGTTTACTTCAATTGGGAATGTTTTATTTGGTCGTAATCTTCTTCCTACACTGCTGCTAATGTCCTTACGGCTTTTAACGTTATGGTGCTGTCCTGGGCATGATTTGTTTTGAGGAATGTGTGGTGGAGAAGGGGTGGGTAAGTTAAGTGGTGTAACTGGAGATTCATGATGAATTGCTTCTCGTAGGCTGTCAGTCACCTCCCCATTTTCTTTTTTCTTATTACTTGAAATAGGTAGGTGGTCTAGGTGATGAACCAACCTTGTGTTTTCTCTGCGGAGAGTCATAACTTTACATCTCAGTGTTTCAAGCTCTGTTTTCAGTGAGCTTTCTATATCCTGCTTGAATTTCTCAATCACGTTTTTCAGAGAACTTTCAATTATAGTTTCCAGCTCCTGACAGAAGTGTTTCTCTGTTCGTTGGCTTAGTTGTTCCATAACACACTCATTTGCTAATAGATAGTTTGTGGAGCACGGGTAGACATCTGCGCTATTGACAGGCACTTTTGTTTGGAACGTAGCTGTATCTGGGAGGCATGATGGGCTGGTCTCGTTCATATTGGATGGGTTATCTGAAGAATTGGGGAATACATCACTCAAAGTATGGTTTACACTGACTTGGAAAGTAGCTGTATCTGGGAGGCAGGATGGGTTGGTCTCGTTCATATTGGGTGGGTTATCTGAAGAATTGGGGAATACATCACTCAAAGTGTGGTTTACACTGACTTGGAAAGTAGCTGTATCTGGGAGGCAGGATGGGTTGGTCTCGTTCATATTGGGTGGGTTATCTGAAGAAGTGATGAATGCATCTTTCAAAGTGTGGTTTACGCTGACTTCAGTGGGTTGGTTGATGTGAACTTCTAGATAATTTATTGTGGGCTTTTGAGCTGTCGGTCCATTAAAGGTGGGTCCTGTTGGATCAAATATGGGTGGTGTTGGATCGAAAGTAGGTTGTGTTGGATCACAGGTTGGTGGTGTTAGATCAGGTGTAAAGGTGGGTTCTGTTGGATCAAATATGGGTGGTGTTGGATCGAAAGTGGGTGGTGTTGGATCACAGGTTGGTGGTGTTAGATCAGGGGTAGGAGGACTGGCTTCAATGGTTAACTGAGATTTTGCGTTGGTAGACTCGTCTCCTATCATTGTTGGAGAAGAAGTAGGATCAGTTACAATCATGGTTTTATCTAGAGCTGATCTTTGGAGGTGAGAAAATTCGACGTCCAACCATGTCTGTACGCACTCTGTCGCTCCATGAGCTAAAACCTTATTTTTTGTGTGATACAGATGTATTGTGAGGAGGTCCGTGCTTATTTTATCCTCAACAATAGCGTTTAGTTGATCGCTCCGGGTTTCAATGGAACAGCTTTTGTAGTATTTTAGGCAAGTGTGTTTGAAAATTTCGTAATGTTGACTGTTACGGAATTCAACAGAGCAACATTGACCCTTGTTCGTTTCTTTGATGATCAGATGTGGAGGGTTGTTCCATGCATGAAGTTTTCTTTGTACCGCTTTTTCTTTGTTAAGGCAGTAGCTCCTAGCGACTGTAGAGGGACGTAATCTTCCATCTCTGCGTGGTTTTACTATCGCTGATACGACGACGCTGTTCTCCCCGCTCGCCATGATCACATTACAAGCTTGAGGGCAGACAAGCCCTGTAATTTAACATTGTCTATTGTTCGCTAGCCAGAAGGTCACCGACAGAGTTTGGAATGTGTAACAAATGTTTAAGTAGTTTTCGATATATCGACAAATGGTGGCAGGACACAATACCGTCATTCCATACAGAAAAAACACAATATTAATACGTGAATTTAACACAATTACAATATAAACAATTTCATTGTATGTCAAACAAAGCCGCCAACACAGGGATGTATAAACCATCCATATTACATGGGAACAACTTAGAATAAATATCCAAAATGTAGAGCCAAATAAAAACACGTCCGCACAGTACGAAGGGAGATAGATAGACAGATGTATCTATCTATCTATCTATCTATCTATCTATCTATCTATCTATCTATCTATCTATCTATCTAGATAGATAGATAGATAGATAGATAGATAGATAGATAGATAGATAGATAGATAGATAGATAGATAGATAGATAGATAGATAGGTAGGTAGGTAGGTAGGTAGGTAGGTAGGTAGGTAGGTAGGTAGGTAGGTAGGTAGGTAGGTAGGTAGGTAGGTAGGTAGGTAGGTAGGTAGGTAGGTAGGTAGGTAGGTAGGTAGGTAGTAGATAGATAGATAGATAGATAGATAGATAGATAGATAGATAGATAGATAGATAGATAGATAGATAGATAGATAGATAGATAGATATAGATAGATAGATAGATAGATAGATAGATAGATAGATAGATAGATAGATAGATAGATAGATAGATAGATAGATAGATAGATAGATAGATAGATAGATAGATAGATAGATAGATAGATAGATAGATAGATAGATTCATTGACTGAATGGTTGGTTGATTGGTTGCTTTATTCCTTCATTTATTAACTGCTTATCCCGTTCGAGAATGGTGAATTTAGGTGAACAAACAGGTTTGTCTTGAGTTTCAGCACTTTACGCGGAGATGTTAGTTTCAACCAGTTTCGGAATTTTACGGTAGTCAGTTAAAGAACGATATAAAAAGGAAAGGATCCCGTTACACGCCCATTGAGGCATATTGGGAATATGGTGTTAGGCCCATATTTTCTTGACCATCGGCACACTAGGGGTGATGTGGTCAGCATCACGCCGGCCGCCTTAACCTTCCCAGAAGTTGCTCTGGTACCCAATTGGGGCTGGGTCGACCCAGGAGCCGTTTGTGGCCTAAACAATTCCCACCTCATCTGGGGATCGAACCATGGACCACTGAGCAAGGAAGCCAGTGAAAGAACGATATGCTTGACTATAATTAATTAAGTCATTTGAACAGCGACGGGTTGTTTTCCGAAAGCGGTAAATATTATGCTCACGGTTCCTTGTACATTTATACAGCTGGATCTCATCTTACGCGGTGTTTTGTTCAGAAGACTTCGCGTAACGCCAAAATCATAGCGCTTAAAGGCGTTGTATGTTAATATATACTGTAATATGTATACCTATAGTACAGATTACTTACTTTACTGAAAGAATAAAAATGTCTCAACAAGAAATAGGCAATGAAAATAAGATTACACCCTATTGAAAAATATAATTATTTGTTTATGCGAACACGTATAGTTGAAGTCGCGTAATTTAAATTCACGTACGTTGCAAGGATGTCTTCTTCTTCTTCCTCGTTCGCCCTGAAAAGGACGGTGGTTGTGTTGTGTCTGTTTGCGCCTAAGCTGTGATATCTGCACCTTTCGGTCGACACATCCGACTTCTGCACGGCATTCTTTAGGGACCGGGTTTGCCTTCCCATTTCGATCCGTACTCGCTCAGCCAGACTGCACTGCTGCAGACTGTTTCCACGACCACCACGTGGAGGTGGAGTACGGTCTTGACCAGCTCTGGTTTGCTGGTCCTGATGCACGCAGTCAAGCTATGAGTCACTGACTGCATTCACTATTGCTGCATCTTGGGGTCCCGCAAGGATATAAGATGCGACCCTGCTGTATAAGAACTGTACTAAAAGTGAAAGCTCTGGTATGTGTCATTTAATTATGCCAATACTCACGGTGCATGCACTTTAAGTCGTAGGTACCAAAGATAGTGGTCATCTGATTGGAGACGGCTGCCTGTTGGCTAGTGCTAGCTGAGGTACCTACGCAAGCTGTGCTGTTGATAATGACCCCCACTTTCTGGAACGTGCAAGCTCCAACCTGCTGCTGGGCACTGGAAGGAAAAAATATACAGCTCGATCATCCTTGTCTGAAAGTTGGTAGTCCCATAGCATATACTGCCGTAGGGGATAAAGTGTTGGAAACTTTACTATAACAGATCTAGTAAAGTGAGGTGGGCATGACAGTTCCCTTCCTCGTTGCCTTTTCCTTCCTAACTCAAGAACAAATTCAGGTCAGAGAAGAACTAAAGGTACCCTCGAACAAAAAACTGTTTCGTCTCCGTCTCGGTGCAGCGTACTTTACGATAGAGGAACCACACTGCCAAGAATGTCAAGAAGAAAATGACATAGACCACTACCTGATCTACTGTAGAAAATACGATCAACAGAGACTAGAATTAAGAACATACTTTAGAAATCACAATATAGACATGACAGGTGATACGGTTTTAAGTATAGATGCCCCAGGGGAAGCCCAATAAGTACTTTAACGATTTATACATAAAACAAACGAAAATATATAAGGTTAATAACGGTGACAACATTGGTGTCTGGAAGGAAGAGCTGGAGAAGAGAGGGATGTCATAAGCAGCTCTCAAACAAAATCCATGGTGATATCACGAGAAGAAAGAAGATTAAGCTGGGAGAACAGGTCCTGGAGCAGGTCGACCACTTTAATATTTCCGTCTTAGACCAAGGGGTGGTTTGCCAAGAGCTACTTCTAGTGCTTCTACTGGTGTTGATATAAATGCACCTGCAATGGTTCTCATGGCTGCGTTTTGAAATCTTGGCAGCAGTAAAGACAGGGCTTGGGCAACATGCAGTGATATCAAAATAAGAATACAAAGGAAATAATAGCTTTCATTCCATTGGATAGAACTAAGATTAAATTATTGGAGTAAAGTAGCACAAGAAGTGACCCACCCAGCACATAAAGCATTTGTCAAAAACCAACCAAGTGTATGGGACGTCCCCTTAAATAAAGAAAGATATCCAACAGGGTGGAGAACTATAGAACACCTAACACAATTCAAAGAACTGGCAAACACAATTAATAATAGTAATAAATATAGAAGCACAGTACCACATTGGGAACTAAAAACACAAATCATAGACTACTCACTTACTGAAAAGATCAAACAAAACATAGAAGATAAGGAAGCCAAAACGATATGTAGAAAGTTCATAAATCAACTAATAAAACAAAGTCTGACCGTCTACACTGATGGATGCAAGGGTCATAGTGGGCAACTAGGTGCAGGAGTAGTAATACCACAGTGGGGAATTAAGAAGAGCTACAGAGTAACTGAAGGAGCTTCCATTTTTACCGCAGAGATGGTAGCAATTCTAAAAAGTTTTGAAATAATCGAAGATAACCCACCAGAAGCTGTTACGATATTTACAGACTCACTATCATCACTACACGCACTAGAACACCCAGGTAAATGTAGCCGGTTAGACATAAAGGACGAAACTCTTGCAATAAATACATCGCTAGGGAACAGAGGATGTAGTGTGAGGCTAGTGTGGGTTCCAGCACACATAGGTATAGCTGGTAACGAATTGGCTGACCAGAACGCCAAGTACGGAAGAATAAGTAAAAACAATATAAGAGCAGGACTGGGAAGGTCGGAGATCAAGAGCCAAGTGAAGCTAACTATAAACGAGGAATGGAAGACAACATGGAAGAACAGTAGAAAAGGCAGACACGCGTTCAAACTGCTGAAAGAACCAACAAGAACGTGCCAGGTAAGAGAAGAACTAAAGGTACCCTCGAACAAAAAGCTGTGGCGTCTCCGTCTCGGTGCAGTGTACTGTATGATAGAGGAACCACACTGCCAAGAATGTCAGGAAGAAAGTGACATAGACCACTACCTGATCCACGTAGAAAATATGATCAACAGAGGCTAGAATTAAGAACATACTTTAGAAATCACAATATAGACATGAAAGATAATAAGGTTTTAAGTATCGATGCCCCAGGGGAAGCCCAAACAGTACTTTAACGATTTATACATAAAACAAAGGAAAATATACAAGGTTAATAACAGGGACAACATTGGTGTCTGGAAGGAAGAGCTGGAGAAGAGAGGGATGGTCATTAGCAGCTCTCAAACAAAATCCATGGTGATATCACGAGAAGAAAGACGACATCAAATTAAGCTGGGAGAACAGGTCCTGGAGCAGGTCGACCACTTTAAATACCTCGGAGCTATTATAGACCGAAAGGGAGGCATCAAAGAAGAGTTGGCTACTCGAAAAGCAGCAGCTGGGAGACTTTTTCAGGCCATAAATCGAGGATTCCTCAGCAAGAGAGAGGTTGGTAAGAAAACGAAGATAGCTGTATACCGCTCCACCTATGTCCCAGTCTTGACATATGGATGCGAGTCATGGGCAATGACTACAACCCACAAAAGCCAGATCCAAACCTCAGAAATGAGGTATCTGAGGAAGGTGGTTGAAGTAACAAGAGGAGACATGGTCCGCTTCCAGACGATACGTCAAGGCCTAAAATTCCACTGCGGACCCAAGTAGAACGGTCCCAACTAAGCTCGTTTGGCCATGTCTGCAGAATGGGAGAGGATCGGCTACCATGACAAGCATGGGAAACAAAGAGCCAAGGATCCAGACCCCCAGGACGACCCAGAATCCGCTGGGAGGAAAACATTAGACAATCTTAGAAGGACCGAGGACTAGAATGGAACCAGGCCAGGAGGAAGACAGCCGATAGGATAGTCTGGCGCTCTCTCTTCCAAACCTCTACACCTCACGGTAGAAGGAAAACGACTAAGTAAGTAAGTAAGACAACATTGGTAATAATAACAAAAATAATACTTCAGAAAAGACATTCAACCAAATAGAAATTAAGCAACAAAAACTAACAAATCATTAATAAATTAAAAAACAACACACACAAAAACAGAAAAATTAGCAATCTAACTACTCATAGGACAAGGAAAGGCAACGAGGTTTTAAAAAAACACCAACTCAAAAAGAACAAATATTACGAGTAATACAAATTAAAACCAAGTGTAAAGGACAATAGTTATCTATAAACAATACAAAACTGAAAGTAAAATGACGAATACTAATATAAATTAAAACCAAGTGTAAAGGACAATAGTTATCTATATACAATACAAAACTGAAAATAAAATGACGAATACTAATATAAATTAAAACCAAGTGTAAAGGACAATAGTTATCTATATACAATACAAAACTGAAAATAAAATGACGAATACTAATATAAATTAAAACCAAGTGTAAAGGACAATAGTTATCTATATACAATACAAAACTGAAAATAAAATGACGAATACTAATATAAATTAAAACCAAGTGTAAAGGACAATAGTTATCTATATACAATACAAAACTGAAAGTAAAATGACGAATACTAATATAAATTAAAACCAAGTGTAAAGGACAATAGTTATCTATATACAATACAAAACTGAAAGTAAAATGACGAATACTAATATAAATTAAAACCAAGTGTAAAGGACAATAGTTATCTATATACAATACAAAACTGAAAATAAAATGACGAATACTAATATAAATTAAAACCAAGTGTAAAGGACACTATATACAATACAAAACTGAAAGTAAAATGACGAATACTAATATAAATTAAAACCAAGTGTAAAGGACAATAGTTATCTATAAACAATACAAAACTGAAAATAAAATGACGAATACTAATATAAATTAAAACCAAGTGTAAAGGACAATAGTTATCTATATACAATACAAAACTGAAAGTAAAATGACGAATACTAATATAAATTAAAACCAAGTGTAAAGGACAATAGTTATCTATAAACAATACAAAACTGAAAATAAAATGACGAATACTAATATAAATTAAAACCAAGTGTAAAGGACAATAGTTATCTATATACAATACAAAACTGAAAGTAAAATGACGAATACTAATATAAATTAAAACCAAGTGTAAAGGACAATAGTTATCTATAAACAATACAAAACTGAAAATAAAATGACGAATACTAATATAAATTAAAACCAAGTGTAAAGGACAATAGTTATCTATATAAACAATACAAAACTGAAAGTAAAATGACGAATAGTTATCTAATACAAAATTGACGAATTAAAATAAATTAAAACAAGTGTGAAAGTAAAAGGACAATAGTTATCTATATACAATACAAAACTGAAAGTAAAATGACGAATACTAATATAAATTAAAACCAAGTGTAAAGGACAATAGTTATCTATATACAATACAAAACTGAAAGTAAAATGACGAATACTAATATAAATTAAAACCAAGTGTAAAGGACAATAGTTATCTATATACAATACAAAACTGAAAGTAAAATGACGAATACTAATATAAATTAAAACCAAGTGTAAAGGACAATAGTTATCTATATACAATACAAAACAAAGTAAAATGACGAATACTAATATAAATTAAAACCAAGTGTAAAGGACAATAGTTATCTATAAACAATACAAAACTGAAAATAAAATGACGAATACTAATATAAATTAAAACCAAGTGTAAAGGACAATAGTTATCTATATACAATACAAAACTGAAAGTAAAATGACGAATACTAATATAAATTAAAACCAAGTGTAAAGGACAATAGTTATCTATAAACAATACAAAACTGAAAATAAAATGACGAATACTAATATAAATTAAAACCAAGTGTAAAGGACAATAGTTATCTATATACAATACAAAACTGAAAGTAAAATGACGAATACTAATATAAATTAAAACCAAGTGTAAAGGACAATAGTTATCTATAAACAATACAAAACTGAAAATAAAATGACGAATACTAATATAAATTAAAACCAAGTGTAAAGGACAATAGTTATCTATATACAATACAAAACTGAAAGTAAAATGACGAATACTAATATAAATTAAAACCAAGTGTAAAGGACAATAGTTATCTATAAACAATACAAAACTGAAAATAAAATGACGAATACTAATATAAATTAAAACCAAGTGTAAAGGACAATAGTTATCTATATACAATACAAAACTGAAAGTAAAATGACGAATACTAATATAAATTAAAACCAAGTGTAAAGGACAATAGTTATCTATATACAATACAAAACTGAAAGTAAAATGACGAATACTAATATAAATTAAAACCAAGTGTAAAGGACAATAGTTATCTATATACAATACAAAACTGAAAGTAAAATGACGAATACTAATATAAATTAAAACCAAGTGTAAAGGACAATAGTTATCTATATACAATACAAAACTGAAAGTAAAATGACGAATACTAATATAAATTAAAACCAAGTGTAAAGGACAATAGTTATCTATATACAATACAAAACTGAAAGTAAAATGACGAATACTAATATAAATTAAAACCAAGTGTAAAGGACAATAGTTATCTATATACAATACAAAACTGAAAATAAAATGACGAATACTAATATAAATTAAAACCAAGTGTAAAGGACAATAGTTATCTATATACAATACAAAACTGAAAATAAAATGACGAATACTAATATAAATTAAAACCAAGTGTAAAGGACAATAGTTATCTATAAACAATACAAAACTGAAAGTAAAATGACGAATACTAATATAAATTAAAACCAAGTGTAAAGGACAATAGTTATCTATATACAATACAAAACTGAAAATAAAATGACGAATACTAATATAAATTAAAACCAAGTGTAAAGGACAATAGTTATCTATAAACAATACAAAACTGAAAATAAAATGACGAATACTAATATAAATTAAAACCAAGTGTAAAGGACAATAGTTATCTATATACAATACAAAACTGAAAATAAAATGACGAATACTAATATAAATTAAAACCAACAACTGCACAAGACAATAGTTATTTAAATTTAATACAAAATTAGTAAATAAAATGACACTAAATATCTCAATTATAACCAATTTTCAGGTTGAACAGGGTAGACCAAGATGGAACGAGAAGAGGCAATAACGGGCAGCTGTTAAGTGCCCGCTCTCCACCCATCACCTTTTCAAAACAACAACAACAAACAATTCCATTGGATAATATATGTAAGTCATAATAAATCAAGTTCATCAGAAAAATACACGTTTGTCCACTCAAGTGTCCACGCAGTTCTATTGTATGGCTCTGAGACATGGACAACTACAAAACTAGTAATAAGAAGTTACATACTTTTAAAAATGCCTGCTCGTGAGGAATAGAAGGATTAAAAACGTATGGCAAGACAACTAATGTGGAACTGATGACAGGGTCACTCATGTGGAACTGATGACAGGGTCACCAATGGGGAATTGATGACAGGGTCACTCATGTGGAACTGATGACAAGGTCACCAATGGGGAACTGATGACAGGGTCACTCATGTGGAACTGATGACAAGGTCACCAATGGGGAATTGATGACAGGGTCACTCATGTGGAACTGATGACAAGGTCACCAATTGGGGAACTGATGACAGGGTCACTCATGTGGAACTGATGACAAGATCACTAATGGGGAACTGATGACAGGGTCACTCATGTGGAACTGATGACAGGGTCACCAATGGGGAATTGATGACAGGGTCACTCATGTGGAACTGATGACAAGGTCACCAATGGGGAACTGATGACAGGGTCACTCATGTGGAACTGATGACAAGGTCACCAATGGGGAATTGATGACAGGGTCACTCATGTGGAACTGATGACAAGGTCACCAATTGGGGAACTGATGACAGGGTCACTCATGTGGAACTGATGACAAGATCACTAATGGGGAACTGATGACAGGGTCACTCATGTGGAACTGATGACAAAGTCAATCATGTGGAACTGATGACAGGGTCACTCATGTGGAACTGATGACAAGGTCACCAATGGGGAACTGATGACAGGGTCACTCATGTGGAACTGATGACAAGGTTACCAATGGGGAACTGATGACAGGGTCACTCATGTGGAACTGATGACAAGGTCACCAATGGGGAACTGATGACAGGGTCACTCATGTGGAACTGATGACAAGGTCACCATTGGGAAACTGATGACAGGGTCACTCATGTGGAACTGATGACAAGGTCACCAATGTGGAACTGATGACAGGGTCACTCATGTGGAACTGATGACAAGGTCACCAATGGGGAACTGATGACAGGGTCACTCATGTGGAACTGATGACAAGGTCACCATTGGGGAACTGATGACAGGGTCACTCATGTGGAACTGATGACAAGGTCACCAATGGGGAACTAATGACAGGGTCACTCATGTGGAACTGATGACAAGGTCACCAATGTGGAACTGATGACAGGGTCACTCATGTGGAACTGATGACAAGGTCACCATTGGGGAACTGATGACAGGGTCACTCATGTGGAACTGATGACAAGGTCACCAATGGGAACTAATGACAGGGTCACTCATGTGGAACTGATGACAAGGTCACCAATGGGGAACCGATGACAGGGTCACTAATGTGGAACTGATGACAAGGTCACCAATGGGGAACTGATGACAGGGTCACTCATGTGGAAGTGATGACACATTCATTAAGTCATAACATATGCAGATTTACACGCAGTCACAAACTCAGAACTTATGCAATGTGTACTAACTTGCAAATTTGTGTCTTGACGCTGTCAGGATTGGGCGGAGCCTCGGAACGAGAGCTTGTTCCATTGGTCACAAGCCAAAGAAAAGTTCCATTACTCAATCCGGCTTCTTTGACACACCCCAGAAGGGCGTTACTGAAGTCTTCTAGACATTTGTTGCTTTGTTGAGCTTGCTGGAAAGATGGTGCTATGAAGAAAGCCGCTACTAATGCGATAACGACTGTTGTGGGCGAAAACAATATTGAAAAGCATTATTATTATTAATAGTATTGTTAATATTATTATTTAGTGCATTATCTTTCTCTACTCAAAGGGTCCTGACACAACAGCAGGTGACGTCAAACTCCAATCTAAGAAGGTAGGCCCATAACATGGGAGTGATGTGTTAGAGACTGCACTGTACCAGGCCCTTCTTCTACTTTTTCTCCGCACACTCTCAAACGTCAGCTTTATTTTGTTCAAAGATCGCAATAATCAGCTTAAGGCTTTTTGAATCTCCGTAGAGTTTTTTTTTCCAGGAATGGGACTGGTAACGGTCAAATGTACTTTCTCTATTCTTCATATGCTGGGCAACTTTAAAGCAGTTGTTCAGCAGTCATTTTGTCAGTGCCACAGTCACACTACACTCATCGGTAGTTTCTAACTTTAGCTTGTTGAATACCAGGTCCAGCTTCATTAGGTGATGTGACCAGTTTCCATCCTCGCAGTCTTTGCCTTCTCTAACTCACTAGCAGAGTTAGATTTCCATTAACAGCTGGGTAAACTGGAGCCTGGCGCTACCAGATTTATAACATGACATGCGGTAGCTTTACCGCAAAAGGCAAGCATTCTACGCACTCTGCCAGTCTATCCAACTGTAAATTGAAACACACTCAGCTGTAAATTATAACTTACCCAGCTGTAAATTGGAAGATACCCACCTATAAATTGTAACTTACCCAGCTGTAAATTGGAACATACCACGTTGCAGGTAATGATAACAGGGTTGAACTTGAAGAAACACCAATACAAGATGTAGAATCGTACACATATCTTGGCAGCGATGTAGACAAAGTTGGAGGGACAGACAGTGATATCAAAATAAGAATACAAAAGGCAAGAGGAGCTTTCATTGCATTGGGAAATATATGGAGATCAAGAGAAATCGGATCCAACACGAAAATAAGAATCTTCAACTCAAATGTGAAGTCAGTCCTATTGTATGGCTCTGAGACATGGAGAACAACAAAGACAACAACCAAAAAGCTACAGACTTTCATAAATGGATGCTTGCGTAGAACAGAAGGATTAAAATGGTATGACAAGGTTACCAACGTGGAACTGATGACAACAACTAGACAAGTGCCAGTGGAACAAGAGATGAGAAGAAGACGATGGCGATGGATTGGACACACACTGAGGAAACCTGTTGATAGCATTAGATGGGTGTGAAAAAAAATCGAAAAAAGGTGATTCGTCTTACGGGGACAAAAGAATGAGAAAATAGCCAACGTTACGGCCACAAGGCCTTCGTCAGGGAAAGGAAAGCAAGTGAATGTTAGATAGGACACATGAGAACCTAAAAAGATATATAAAAAAATATAAAAATTAAAAAATAGGTACTTCCCTGAAGGCGGCAAGTTCTAACGCTTATGGGCGCGTGCCAGGAAAGGGAAATGACTGCCACCACCGGATGTACACAATAACATACTTAGAAACTGATAGCATTACAAGGCAGTCCTTGTTCTGGAACCCCCTGGGCAAGAGAGGCAGAGGTAGACCAAGAAGCACATGGAGAAGAGAGCTGGAAACAGAGGTGAAAATGATGAGGAAAACGTGGAAAGAACTTGAGATGATGGCACGTGACAGGAGGACTTGGCATGTGTTTGTTGAAGGCCTATGCTCCTTTGGGAGTGGAGGGTTATGAATGACGTTGTAAATTGGAACATACCACGGTGTAAATTTCACCCGGGTGTAGCCGGGGCCCGAAAGGGGAGCAAAGAATAGTAACACTGCACCCTACCACGCATGTCGTAAAAAGCGACTAAGGAGGGTTGGGCATGGGGCTGTTTACCCCATCCCGTAAAAACTTCGCACAGTGGGCTGATCACCTGCTTGCCAACCAATCTGATTACGGAAACAACGATAGATCGTTTGGTCTGTTTCTGTTCCACAAAGACGCCACTAGGCGTGGTGGAAACAGCGATAGATTGATCAATTTGTTGTTGCCCTAAGACGCCACTTGGCGTACTGGCCACATACTGCTTTGCCGGTTGGTGGCTAAGGATGGAAGAAGAAGAAGAAGACGGTGTAAATTTAACATACCACGCTGTAAATTGGAACATACTACGCTGTAAATTGGAACGTATTCAACTATAAATTGGAACATACCACGCTGTAAATTGGCCCATACACCTCTGTAAATTAGAACATATCACGCTGTAAATTGGAACATACCAAGCTGTAAATTGGAACATACCCAGCTGTACATAGGAATATACCCAGCTGTACATAGGAACATACCCAGCTGTAAATTGGAACATAAGGTAAAGGTAATCCTATAGCAGATACTGCGCTTCAGGATGAACTCTTAACGTCTTCACTACTAGGTTCAGCTTCAAGACATGGTGTGACCAATTTCTTTCCTCGCTGCCGTTCCCTTCCCTAACTCACGAGCAGAGTCAGGTACCCATTTACAGCTGGGTAGACTGGAGCGTGACGCCATCGTGTTTCGAACTCGGTACCTTTGCCGCGAGAGACCAGCGCTCTAACCACTCTTGTCAATCGGACCCTCAAATTTGAACACACTCAGCTGTATAAACGGATTATTGACTCTGCTCTTGAGTAAGGAAAGGGAAAACAAGCGAGGAAGGGCACTGGTTTCCTCACACTACAAAGCAGAGACCTATTACATGTAAAGTCTCTCACACTTCACTCCCCAACAACAATATCTGCTAAAGGGTTACCTTAACTATTACCTTTCTTCTCCCTGTGGAACAGAAGTCTACAGCAAACACGAGTCACAATTATATGTCGGGATTAGATCATTATTGCTACAGACGATTCACTTAGTCAATTCTATATGGCAGGGATAATTGTTGTCAGTTGGCTGACAAATTTTTCGAAAAAACATGTTGTCTTACATGCAGAAAATTTGCTTGTCTTGTATCGAATGAAGATGATGATGAAAAATTGGTATTTTGTGTTTGTGAATCTTGGTAAAATCCTGGTAAAATCTATTCTACAATCCTAGAGCAGAGACTCAGACGCCTAGCTGAGCCACAATTGGATGAGGTCCAGTGTGGATTCCGAGCAACCCGAAGTACTCAAGATCTAATCTTCACACTCAGACAGCTGAGTGAAAAGGCCCTTGATTATAAGGGTGAGATCCATCTTTGTTTCAAAGATCTGGAAAATTCGTTTGACAGGGTCCCCTGGAGCAAACTTTGGGACTGTTTGGCAAGAAAGAACATTCCAGCACCTCTGATTCATGCTATACAGAGCTTCTACAAGTCTTGTAGAAAATATGTGAGGACAGCAAACCATAATTCAGAAGAGTTTCTGAACACCACTGGTATAAGACAAGGTGATATCCTGTCACCTTATCTTTTCATACTCCTCATGGACGATGTTATCAAGGCATGTAAGGGGGGTAAAGGATCCCGCTACACGCCCACTGAGGCATATTGGGAATATGGTGTTAGGCCCATATTTTCTTGACCGTCGACACACTAGGGGTGATGTGGTCAGCATCACGCCGGCCGCCTTAACCTTCCCAGAGTTGCTCTGGTACCCATTTGGGGCTGGGTCGACCCAGGAGCCGTTTGCGGCCTAAAAAAATCCCACCTCATCTGGGGATCGAACCATAGACCACTGAGTTAGGAAGCCAGTGCACTAACCACTATGCTACCGCGAGAAAAAGAAAGTATTCAGTGGGGGTACTGGAAGATGAGACAGGTCTGTATTTCAGAGCTGGCATTTGCTGATGATGTTGCCCTGATTGCTAAATCAGAGGCACATCTCCAATCCAACCTGCAACTCTGGAAGGAAGAGCTTGAGAAGAGAGGGATGGTCATAAGCAGCTCTAAAACAAAATCCATGGTGATTTCACGAGAAGAAAGAAGGCATCAGATTAAGATTGGAGAACAGGTCCTGGAGCAGGTCGGCAACTAAATACCTCGGAGCTGTTATAGAGGCATCAAAGAAGAGTTGGCCACTCGAAAAGCAGCAGTTGGGAGACTTTTTCAGGCCATAAATCGAGGATTCCTCAGCAAGAGACAGGTTGGTAAGAAAACGAAGATGGCTGTATACCGCTCCACATATGTCCCAGTCTTGACGTATGGATACGAGTCATGGACAATAACTACAACCCACAAAAGCCAGATCCAAACCTCAAAAATGAAGTATCTGAAGAAGGTGGTTGAAGTAACAAGAAGAGACACGGTCCGCAACCAGACGACACGTCAAGGTCTAAAATCCCAATCCCTGCAGACCCAAGTAGAACAGTCCCAACTAAGATGGTTTTGCCATGTCTGCAGAATGGGAGAAGATCGGCTACCACGACAAGCATGGGAAACTAAGAGCCAGTGATCCAGGCCTCCAGGACGACCCAGAGTTCGCTGGGAGGACAACATTAGACAATCTTTACAAAATTCAAGATTGGCAATTCAGCCATGTGTACATGTGGACAGGCACCCCAGACTGCGGAGCACGTACTTCAAGATTGCCCGAATATAATATATTGAGGCAAACCCACTGGCCCAGAGAAACACCTCTGTATGAACTACAAAAGACAGTGAAGTTTATACAAGAAACAACATTGCAGATATAGACAATATATTTCAAGCGAACGAAAGAAGAAGACAATCTTTGAAGGACCGAGAACTAGAATGGAACCAGGCCAGGAGGAAAACAGCCAATATGATAGTCTGGCGCTCTCTCTTCCAAACATCTACACCTCAAGGTAGAAGGGGAACGACTAAGTAAGTAAGTAAGTAAGAATCTTGGACAGTGAATATATAACAGAAAAATTAACTACATCAACAAAAAACATGATTCTTGAGAAGAAAGCTGTGCAAATCATATAAGCCTTCAACAAACACATATTTAATCCTTCTGTCACGTGCCATCAGCTCAAGCTCTTTTTTATGTTTTCCTCATCATTTTCACTTCCGTCTCCTGATCTCTTCTCCATGTGCTTCTTGATCTACCTCTGCCGCTCTTACCCTGATGGTTCCAGAACAAGGACTGCCTTGTAATGCTATTCTCGGGTTTCCTTAATGTGAGGCCTATTCATTGTTAGCATCTTCTTCTCATCTCTTGTTATGCTGGGACATGTCTGTTTCTTGTCAACAGTTTCACATAACAGACCTTGTTATACAATGTTCATTGTTCTATTCTACGCAAGCACCCATTTATAAAAGTCGATAGCATTGTGGCTGTTCTTTTTGTTGTTCTCCATGTTTGAGAGCCATACAATAAGACTGATTTTTGTTTGTTATACGTACTCTTAATAAAACATAGAAACATGAACGATTAATAAGTAGTGACGAAAAATGACAGAGAATTTTCAAATGTGGACGTGTCTAAGAATGTGTTACATCTCATGGAAACATAAGAAAGCGAATTAAGAAAGTGCTAGAAAGACTAGATATAATGATTACTTTCACTTTTGCCTCCAGCAATGGATAAAAACAGGAGTGATGTTGACAGCTGCAACCAAGTTGGTAGGGTTCAAGTCCCAGATCAAGACAACAGGACGTTGATTCTTGAGAGTCATGATCCAAGTGGTCCCACAACCCTCCCTTAAGAGGATAAAGGAGATTAAAGTGCCGAAGCACGTGATTGAAGGGGGGCCGCTTCTGATGATCAGATTGCCTCCTGTTGTATCGCTCTGTATAGAGCTTCTTACCATGGTGTAGAAACATCGACAATGAAGAAGCAATTAGAAGAAAGAATTGAGCCCTTTCAAATATGGATATAGAAAAATGCGACAAATCTCTTGGAAAGAGAAGAAAACAAAGAGGCCATAGAAAACCAAGGAATGACAAGAGAATTAATAAGGGAGATAACAATTAGACAAATAAAATAGTTTGGCAATGTAAAAAGACATAACACGTGACTGAAGACCGTAATAGAAGGCAGACTTCAAGACAAACATGCAAGAGGAAGACAGCGCTATACGTGGGAAGATAACATCAAGAGATTGGCAGGAAAGAGTCTATCAGAGTGTACCATCAAGACAAGAGACAGGACAGAGTCTATGAGAGTGCACCACCAAGACAAGAGACAGGAAAGAATCTATCAGAGTGCACCACCAAGACAAGAGACAGGAAAGAATCTATCAGAGTGCACCACCAAGACAAGAGACAGGAAAGAATCTATCAGAGTGCACCACCAAGACAAGAGACAGGAAAGAGACTATCAGAGTGTACCATCAAGACAAGAGACAGGACAGAGTCTATCAGAGTGTACCATCAAGACAAGAGACAGGAGATGTTGGAGATCAATAGAAGATGACCTTCGATGTGAAAATGGCACCTGATGATGATGATGATCGCCTCCCCCAGATGGCAAGAAGAACAAAAACAACAACTAGGAAAAAGAACAAAAGTAAGAACTTACGAGTATTTTGAAAACCATAAAATAGAAATAAAATCTAAAGGAAAAAAAAAAAACAGGAAGACAATTTAGCATTAAGCTAAGTGAGATGGTAAGTCAACAGATGGTGAAGAAGTGAACCATTTAGAAAGTACCATGAAGGTACAGGACAAAAGTCGCCACAGGCAGCTTTTTGTGTAGAGAAAGTATTCGATTTTATCTAAAAATTAATTATACTTACGTGAAAAATATTGATTGCCTAGCATATTGTATCTTTTTAGTTGGAGACTTCACTTAAAACGCACTTTGGTATGTTAACTAACGATCTAAATATTACAAATTGTAACTAATTAAATTCAACTTTGAACTTTTTTTTCTTGATTGTTACTAGTACGTAACGCACAAAGTTCTACAAATCGTCTGAGGGCAGATTTGAGAGGTTCTAGTGTGAACAAACTTCCGTGCAAATAGGCTGAGAAATGAAATGGGATGTGGTGAACTCAACTGAGAGACTAACCAATCAGAAGTTGGTGTACAACTAACTTTTGAGGTACGCCAACTGAAACAACCGCCTCAGGTCATTGGAGTCAACTTCCTCAATCTAGTGATCGATGCAGAGCGAAAGGTTAAGCGTATTCGAATCCCGACTATTTTTTTCCAGAACTTTAAACTTAAATGATAAATTTCCTAAGAGTGACATGAAGAGAAATGGAATTTAGTAGGTCAATCTATATACAGAGATGCTTAAGCATTTACAAAATCTTGCAGAGCAGGATTATGTATACTGATTCTTAAACTGTCCTTTTTTTTATGTCTCTAAGCGTCACGGATTAAAACCAGCGACCGCTAATTTCCAATCTATGGTTAATATCCTGGTTGTATGATGGATTGCAATGGCCAAAGTCAACCTGGAAGTCACAGCTGCGGAACGAGTTTGACTCAGCCTGATCTATGGATCAAGTATTGAGTCGTAGTGTGATCAAAAGTCGGTAGGTTTGTAGAATTTAGGGGTGACATTATTTTATAATGGACAAATCATGGAGTGCCGTGTCAGACGGCGTTGGAGATCAAGTCTCTCGATTGGAGGAAGATTTGGATGTTCCACTAAGATGTTGTGTAGGGTGGATGAATATGAAAACAAAATTCGAAAAATGGTCATCTTAGAAGGACAACAGACAAAGAAAATAGACCAACGTTGCGGCCACTAGGCCTAGGTCAGGGAAAGGAAATAAAACGAGAGCTAAGTAGGTCACATGAGAGAAAAAATAAATAAATGGGTACTATTTGGGCTGTTTCTCGTTCCCTTTCCCTACTTAGTATTTACTTTTTACACCCGGAAGTGGCAGCCATTTTATTTTGTCTTGGCGTGATCTCTGATCGACTAAATACGTCACGCTAAGTCTTAGCAGATCTTACAGGCAGTACCCCTTTTTATTGACTTTCTTATGTTTCGGAGTTATCTTTCGCTGCCATTCCTTTCCCTGACGAAGGCCTTGTGGCCGCAACGTTGGCTATTTTCTAAGTCTTTTGTCTCACTATTTGCTACGGCCTCTGGAATAATTAGTTACCGTTGTCTTCATTCTTGTTAACACTACATCATCTGGCCATCTTTCTATTTCGTCCCGTGTAGCTTCAAGGGATCTCTGTGGACACAAAGACAGAATGGGACCACTGCTGTATCTGACATGTCGTAAGAGCAGAGTAACATGACATTGTGCAGGGGCTGGCAAACCTGATTGTGATAAATACATTTTTGCAGAAGTCACCGCTACACGGGGGCTTTGATGTACGCTTCCTGCACGGAGACCTTACTATAGTGGTGGTCCATGCTCTACAAGGAGACCCCACTATAGTGGTGGTCCCTGCTCTACAAGGAGACCTTACTATAGTGGTGGACCCTGCTCTACAAGGAGACCTTACTGTAGTGGTGGTCCCTGCTCTACAAGGAGACCTTACTATAGTGGTGGTCCCTGCTCTACAAGGAGACCTTACTATAGTGGTGGTCCCTGCTCTACTGTCACAGAGAGTTTATTGATCATAAATTGCCTATATCCTATTCTTTTTCTTTCACCCGTATCCTCTATTTTATTATCACTCTTTACCTTTTTCCTGTATTTTTCGCATCCATTCGTTTGCGAAAAATATTTTCTTCCCCATTCTCAACTTTACCGTTTTCTTTCTCATACTGGTAAACGCATTTATGACATAACGTGTCAGAGAGAGAGCGTTAAAATGCATTCTATTGCATTAGGTGTCAGTGGACGAAACTGTGAATATATTCGTCTGGCCAGACATAGGAGCAGACATATGTCTACAGCATTCCCTGCACCAGACGAAATACACCGTGAATATTCGCTTTCGCCAGACCTATAGGCGACAAATTTGTCTGCATTTTCACCTGCCACAACGAGTTGCATCGGCTGAGCGCTAGGTGAGGCGCGATAGCCGACATCTCCTCGGCGCAGTTTGAGACATTTGTCTGGAAATCCCAGCTGACAAGGCACTTACTGTTGGCCTGGTCAGCGTGAGGTGTGAAAACGCACGAGTGTCAGTTCATGGTAGTCTTCTAGTTGATGTAAGGTGTTTTAGACGGAAAAGGGGAGATTATTTCGTTTGGCGAAATAAGTGGGACCTCTTTGTCTGGTAATAGATATAACCAGAATGTTAAACTTTATTTTCATTCTGACTCCTAAAATGTTGCAGTAGACAGATCGCTGTGCTAGATCAAATATCTGCGTTTTGGCGAAGTCTGAGTTTCTTGGCCATTTTGCCGAGTTCTAGACTACCATTAGATTGCAGTATTCTAGTTCATGGTTTAGTCTGTAGTTCTGTGTGTGGATGTAAATATTATATATAATATCTAGTATTTTGTGAGTGTTTAAAGTGATAATCGCTTATTTCATATTTCACTAGTTAGATTTGGTGCAGAGTGCTTAATTTATATAGTCTGTATTATTTTCTAGTGACGTGTTTCAGTGGAAAGCAGAATAAATTATAATTACTAGCTTAAACAACAATGTAGCTATTAAGGAATTTAATTTTACTGCTAAATAATCAGACGAGAATAATTTTTCTAACTAACTTATAAATGCTAGATGCCTCATGAGTGTTGACGGAATACGTATGTATTCCTAATTCATGAGGATTGATGATTTTAAATATATAACTTATTGCACGGGAAGTTTTAAATGAAAAGTCAAGCTGTACGCTTGCATTTTAAAAACGTAAGTTATATTGAGTACATAATATGTAACATATTTCATATGTGGTTTTTCTTTATTCAGTGAATACAGGGGTGACCCAATCTTTGCCAGCGTTAGTACAGAGTAAATACCTGTGAAGAACTAACCCATTTTCCTTAGAGTGACTTGGTGCAAAATCTTTACGAGTACTTTAAAGGATAAATGAAGAAACAGGCCATATTAAATTCTTCCTGAGAAAAACTCTAGTACATTTTTAGCCTGTGTGGCAAGTAACTTATTAACGTCAGTAACATTCCGACGGAGTTTGACAAGTGATGTGGTGACCGATTATAGTCCTAGCCTGAAAGAACCCACCGACCTGACATTCCTTATTTCTAAAAACTAAGCTAGTGACACTGTGCTTGCTATTAACGTTCGTACCTGGAAAATGTTATGTGACTTAAACAGACATTCGACAAATAAGCACCCCCCAAGGAATCGTTCCCTGAAGCAGAGAATTCAACCCGTCTTTTTGGAACTGGGGATTTCTTGGTCAAGGCTGCCATTGCCGATTCTGTAGGTAAATGTCCTGAAAAATTGTATTTCCCAGAAGTGGCTACCAAAGCTGTGAGTATGAGCAACTGCACGTGATCACTGCTGAATGAATAGAGTGAATGCAGGACTGAGTGATTTCTTAATTGTTGTAATGTGGTACCCATTTTGCTGCCTGAATTCCTTTATGCAAGTTATTGCTAACAATATTTACCCCTAGAATAAAGCAGAGTATCAAGTCTGTCCATACCTTAAAGGGGGAAACCATAGACTCAATCATATGTATCTGTAACTCTTTGGGGTTGTCACTTTCTTCTAACGGGACTGTGAGCTATATATCCAGGGAAGGACCATACAAACGGGTCTATCACTATTGTAGCATTCCTTGATTTTATGACTATGTGTATGCTTTTGATGTATTTTATATGTTGTGATGTAAGTTTACTACGATAAATAAACTATACCTACATTTATTTCAGTGTGGTGGTCAGTTCGTTCCCATAATATCTATATAATCATTGTTATAGTTGTTCCCACGTCTGTGTGTCTAACTGTCGTCACTTGTATGTGCGGGCACGAGAGTGGATAGATATATATTAATATATATATTTTTATAGACTGTCTGACTCCTTTGGATCTGTTGTAGAAGATAGGCGGAAAGAGAGAGAGATTCTCGATTTTCCGGGACAGCCTCTATAAATTTCTACCATCTCACTCGTGGAACTCTATTTCTAATATCACATCTCACTGTGGCTAGCACTCATTCTAACCTATTCAGAAGGGACCAACCCAAGTCTTAATTTCCCTATCAAAAATCTACGACATCTACAAGTAGACCTTACTATAGTGGTGGACCCTGCTCTACAAGGAGACCTTACTATAGTGGTGGTCCCTGCTCTACAAGGAGACCTTACTATAGTGGTGGTCCCTGCTCTGCAAGAGTGAAAAAGGAAATCATTAATTCATTAATTTCTGTAAGAAACAAGACGATAAATATTACAACTACTTCGTTACCTTATATCTTCTCTTTACCAGTTCCTATTAATGTGTTTTAAACTGTTTTATTAACTTGGCATGCCTGCTGTTTGGATGTTTCAAATCTTTGACGCTCAAAATCACTACGTTCTACTCATCTTAGACAGCTGAAACGTTTCATGCAGCACCCTTTCTTGGTAGATTTTAATTTCTCAAGTTTTTATTGGCACTGGCTCAGCTGATTTTATGTAATAATAAAACTCAATGTAAAATAAAGTGGAAATAACTCTTTTGTTGCAAGAGTTTTATGGTAAGGGAAATAATGAATTAAGAAAACAGATTGTGTTTTGGTGTTTATAAAGGCGAACTTGGGTTGATATATGGTAATGTGCTAGTAAATAAATTTATTCATTTTAAACAACTAAATTAATGAATTATTGTTTTAAATACAGCTTTAGTAATGATCAACTTTCACGTGTGTTTTATATTAGGTGCTGAAACTTATCTAAATATGTTTAATGCATTTAAGTATAATGATAAAAGTGATTCCTGAATCGTTAATTTTGCATTTTTCAAAGCCTTAAGCAAATGTATGTGTAACTGTCTTTTTTTTTCTTGTTGAGGTGATCACTGGCCCAAGACAGTATACATGTTGTTAGATGTGTAGTGCGAGCGTATGATGAATTGAGTGTGGGTGCGAATGAAGGCGCGAATGTGTTTAGGCTCGTATAGATGTAGATCCTGCAACCCATACTCTCACATGCAGTAATCAAGGATGCTTTGACACTGCAGGCATGTTTCAAGACATTTATTGACGGGAACACACATAGTATCAACAGGAACAGTCAGTGTAACAAGGTCATGCTGACCTGACATCGATAGGTATACATTTGGCATTCAAAAAGGTAAACATCAGAATAGACGTGCATGGTCAATAGCAAAGTTCTTCAATAATGACAGTTCGTAGCGTCGCCCTTGGCGTCTCTGACTAAACGCGTCAGATGCCTTAGTTACTTTGACACACAGGTGCAACTTGGCACTCCCCGCCAATTGCACATATCAGGCTGTAGTATAATAGCCGAAAGCACAGGCCTCGTTCTGACGTCGGCCGTGTACTTCTGTTAAATAGGTTATCATCAACCCTGCAGTAATACTTATTGTAGATATGAATTCCGCCAATCTGCGGAATTCCACAATATATCTTCGTCACTGGATTTCTGGACAATATAAGACTAACAGTCTTGGATGGCTACCTCGAGCACAAATATATAAGTTCTGAAATGGCGGATCAGTGAGCTGCTGTTCACCCTAGGTAATCCTTTACATGTTCTGCCACCGAAAAGCGTAATAATGCATAAAGGTCGGTATTACCTGGAAAATGAATCCTCAGAACTAAACAAGGAATTCTGTCGTCATCCCGACGCACAGAGATTCACTGGGGAAAACTGCCATAGCAGTTACTTCGAAGATTCTCCCCGAAAAACAATGGACTCTTGGTCCCTTCAGAAAAACAGGACCTTCCCGGCTTGCCGGAAGTATATCTCACTCCCGCTTAAAAAACCTTCCCCTAGGCCTACGCCGAACTGTCAACCTCTGACCCTAAAGGTCAAACACAATGAATGAATAAACAAGGGAAGACAACCCCTAATCAACCTGACATCGCAGGTAAAGACACAATTATACTTATGATACAAACATAAGCAAATAACTTGACAGATGACTCCGTCGAAAATGACAGCAACATTACTACCACCCCCCTGTAAAAAAAAAATGAAATTTTTTTTTTTTTTTAATATGTTCATGAGCAAGATAGCACCAGTATCACTTCTGTGCTCATGCAAACAATGAACCTAATATCAGGTACAATAGAAGAGGGTACAAATCATCTCTCAACATAGGAGAAAATATTTCCTTTAAGCCAAACAAACTAAGGGATACCATTCAAGAAACCTAAGTTGCTGGCAATACCAATCATATATCAAACATTACTAAATAATATAATCATAGCAATATACAAATGTCAATGCTATTTTAGCAACATATCACTGATGGATGGACAAAATGAAATTTGTTAAATTATCTAAACATCATCCAAATACATTTGTATTACAACATATTATGATATTAAGGACAGACCTAAGTCTGAAAATATATCAGGAAAAACTAGGACACAAGATTTAACTGGAATCATGTGGGCATCTAGACAATATGTCCGCCATCACATTATCCGAACCACGGATAGCTCGCACCGTGAAATGGAAAGGCTGAAGAGCAATAGCATAACGAGTAGATCTCGAGCTCTTCAAATCCTTACTTTGCATAGCCGTAAGAGCTTTTTGGTCGGTTTCCATAAAGAAATGCGCGCCCAGAAGGAACCTTTGTAGCTTAAGAATGGACCAAACCATAGCCAACAATTCACGGTCCAAAACCGAGTAATTCCTTTCTGCCGCATTCAGCTTCCTAGAAATATACATTACAGGATGCAGAGTTCCTGAATATTCCTGCATTAGTGCCGCTCCAATGCCAGTGGAAGAGGCATCACTACGAAGGACAAAAGTCTTATCAATCGTCGGTAGTCTTAAGATAGGATGAGATGAGAACAAATTCTTAACCTGATCCAATGAAGATTGGCATTCTTGGGACCAACGCACCATATTAGGAGAACCTTTTTTCAATAACGTTGAAAGTGGTGCCATAATGGAGGACAGATTCTCAATGAATCTTCCATAGAATTGTATCAATCCCAAGAGACTACGCACTTGCTTTTTTGTCTTCGGAACCGAGATATTTAATATCTTTGAAATGTTTTGGTCCTCTGTCTTCAACAGACCATGACCAACTCGATGACCTAGGAAGGAAATTTCACTAAACCCAACAAAAGCTTTAGAGGGTTTAGCAGTCAATCTATGCTCACGTAGAGTAGATAGCAATTCCTTTAGACCCAAATAGTGTTCTTCCCAAGTATCGCTGAAAAGACAGATGTCGTCTAAATATGCAATGACATCTGCACGATCTGATAGAATTCGTCGCATCATGCGCACGAAAGTCGCTGGGGCGTTCATAAGCCCGAAAGGCATAAAATTCCATTGAAACAGACCCCTAGGTGTCGAAAAAGCAGTGAGAGGTTTGGCGTGTTCCGTCAATGGGACTTGCCAATAACCTTTCGACAAGTCTAGTTTAGTAAAGAATTTAGCTTTAGAAAGTCTAATAAGTAGATCATCTAATAACGGCATAGGTTCAGCATCGAACTTCGTAACTTGATTTAATTTGCGATAATCAACGCAAAGACGTATGTTATTGTCTTTCTTTCGAACAATAACTATTGACGAAGAATAAGCTGAAGTGGATGGTTCAATTATTTGTAGTTGAATCATTTCATCCAATTCTTTCTCGACTTGTGCTTGAAAATGAATAGGTATTGGGTATGGTCTTACTCTGATCGGATTACGATCAGTAAGTATGATGTCATGTTCTATGACATCTGTGTGTCCAGGAATGTCGGTAAGGACATCCTGATATGATTGTAACGTAGAGGATACTTGACGTTGTTCCTCAAAAGACAAGTTGGAAGAGACTGTAACGTCTCTCCACGATTCCGTTGAAGTAAGTGGAATCGTAGGAAGAGGTAAGTTCACGTCAGAAAAAATAGTTTCCTCATCCTGTATAACAGACAGGGATGAGATGTGACCATGTTGAACTGGAGAGTCGTCCGTCGCCTGGAAAATAGGCTGTAAATAGTCTGGACGTTCAATAAACTCTGTTAGCATATTTATATGGAAGGTTTTATGCCTTCCATCCACATCGACAATATAGTCGACATCAGAAATTTTCGAGACTATAGTGTATGGACCCTTCCAAGAAATGAGAAGTCTATTCTCTCTTGAGGGCAGTAAGACATATGCTTTGTCTCCAGGACAAAGTTGACGTAGGCGTCTTTTCTTATTAGCAAATCGCCTAGCTTTTTCTTTCGCAAATTCGGAAGATGAAGTTGCTAACCTGCACGATTCGATAATCTTTTCTCTAAGAGCTATGACATATTCATATGACGATTGTGTATCATCGTCAATATTATCGGAAGTTATCAAATCGTGTAACAAGGACATTGGCCCGCGCGGTTGCGCGCCAAAGACAAGTTCGAAAGGAGAAAACCCTGTATGCTCGTTGGGAACCTCTCTATAGGCAAAGAGGACTGCAGGTAAAACCCTGTCCCAATCTTCAGGATGATCCTCCGTTATCTTGCCAAGTAAGTTCTTTAGTGTCCTGTTAAGACGTTCTACCAATCCATTGGACATTGGATGATAAATACTACTGAGAGACCTTTTAATGTCTAGCGTAGCCATTACCTGAGACATAACGTCCGAAATTAACTGAGTGCCGTGATCCGACAGTATTTCTCCGGGGAATCCCAGACGAGAAAATACGAGCCAAAGAGCATCAGCGATATCGACAGTTGATATGCTCTTCAGAGGAATAGCCTCTGGCCAACGCGTGCACATGTCCACGCAAATGAGGATAAATTGGTGTCCTCTGGCTGACTTAATTTTGAACGGACCAATGATGTCTATAGCCATTTTCTGAAACGGCCGAATCGGAATATCTGCAGCCTGAATAGGAGCAGCATGTCTCGGACCCCTAGACTTGACCTCTTGACAAATTTTGCAAGATCGGCAATAAATTCGGATGTCTTTATTCACGAATGGCCAAAAGAATGACGCAAGGACTCTAGTTTTAGTTCTGGAAAAACCCATGTGTCCCGCACACTGAGAATCGTGTGCATGCCGAAGAATTAAGGCTCTCATACACTTAGGCACAAGAATTTGCGAGTGCATAGACTTGTCCGAGTGTTGTACCATTCGTACCAATATACCATTCTTCATAGTGATATACGATTTGTGATTCGTATTTTGATTGGGATCCCCTTTCTTTGCAAGAAGGAAGTATTTCTTCAAAGAAGGATCCTCTTCTTGACGTTTAACAAACGAGTCATGGGAAATCACCAAGTGCTCGTCTTGGCTATCAACTTCATTACTATTATCAGATGAAGTTGGGGGATTAAGAGCTTGAGCTCTTGTCACCACTGCATTGACCGTTTGAATGTTTTTTTCCTCCCAACTAGAAATTTGTTGCGGGGTGCATTCCTTAACCCCATGAATACGACCGATTATAAGATCCGCAATAGGATTAGGAAGAAGACATGCATGGACATCTCCTGTGAAGAAAGGAGTGTCAATCCTAATAATAGCAGTAGGATAGCTTTCCATAGTACCACCAAATGTAACACATTTGATTGTTTTTCCAGTGGCACAGCAAGGATCTATCAGAGACTCCTTAACCCCGACGGTAGTACATCCCGAATCGAAAAGTACTGAGACTAGCCTATCATTTATTAGACCTTTATCTAAGATGAGAGATCCTCTCCCCTCATGCGCAACTGTAGCAGGTAGAGCAGGAAGAGGGTGACCACAACCTAGCGTAGATACAGTTGATGAATCAAACAATGTTAAGCATTGGGGGCATTCAGTTGCTCTCCCAAAATCGAAAGCACAACCAGTGATAGCCCTAGAGTTACCACTATCATTTGCTGTATTACAGGCTCCATCAAACTCTTGTTGTGCAGAGTTTGCCTGTTGGTAAGGTCTTTTCTTGTTAAACCTAGGTCTGCCTCGATTATCATTTCCCCTGTAATTATTTCGAGTATCATTTCCCCTGTAATTGTTATCATATTGCCTATTGTAATCATCATTCCGGTTTGAATCCCGGTTTCTAAATTCACCATCGTCATAATCTTGACGTCGAGAATGATTACCTCGAAAATTTGAATAGTTATTATTTGGATAGCCTTTGCGAAAGTGTCTCAAATTATTACCACTAAAATTACGAGAACTAACATCTTGTCTCCACTGCATAGACGAAGAACCATCATGTGTTGGATTACTCCGCTTCTGAGTGTAATTTTGATTACTTCCCCTATTCCAATTTTGTTGAGCACCCTGAAATTTTTTTTGAAATTAGGGCCATATGGTGTTGCCGAAGCAGCTGGCAACCCTTCTTTCACTTTAGAATTGCTAACTGTAGCATGGGGATGTGCTGTGGCATACTGACAACAGTATTCCTCCATTTCTTTTAAGTTTTTAGGCTTACGCTCATGAAGGAATGCAAGAAAAGAATCATTAACAGATGACAAAACCTTATCTCGCAATAATAAGTCCATTAGACCTTCATATGTTTTCTCAATCTGAGACAACTCAACCCATCGTGTAAATGTACGACGTATCTTTGTAACAAAATCAGAGAAATCTACTCCATTTTCTGGCAACATTGTCCTAAAACGAAGACGATAGTCTTCTTGTTTTAGTTGATATTTTTTTAGCAATGCTGCCCTGACAACATCATAATTAGTCCTCTCATGTTCGTCTATTGTCATAAGAGTAGTCACTGTGTCACCTGTAAAAAAATGGCATCAGTTGTTCAACATATTTTTCCTTTTTTATGTTATGCGTATCGCACAAAAATTGGAATCTATCTAGATAATCTGCTACGTCATCCTTTAAAGGATTGAAATGAGGCAATTTAATCCTACTAACAAACTCCCTTGTCGTACTCGAAGTTGTTTGCTGAGCACCCGTACTCGCCAATTTCAATTTCTCTAACTCCAAAGTTGCGAGTCTTTCCTCGTGTTCCATTTTCCTAATTTCAGCCTCGGCTTGAGCTTTCCTCTCCTCTGTAGCAGCTTCTTTGTCTAATCTCTTTTGTTCAGCTTCAAATCTCCTTTCCTCCACCTGCATCTGCAATTTCTTTTGTTCAGCAGCCATATCAGCTTCTCTGTCTAGCCTTTTTTTGTTCCGCCGCAGCTTCTCTTTCTAATCTTTTCTCTTCAGCCTGAGCTTTTTTCTCTTCTGCAGCTAATGCTTTGTCATACTGAGCAACAACCCATTGTTCTAACTGTTGACCAGTCTTATCAAGGGCTCTCCCTTGTGTAATAAAGTAGTCCAATGTAGACATCTTGTCTAATGAGATCAGAAACCTGAAAAAAAATTAAATAAATTACCTTATCCCACTTCAATGGGAGACAAGTCTGAAATGCTAGACTTGTATACTCACTTCACTTTATTTTACTGTCTTAGTCTTAGACAAAGACTTTGTATGTTCCTCTTGTTTATAATGTACCCAAAAAATCACTTTAGTACCTGTGGAAAAAAAATTCCCTTATATCCCACTCACTATGGGCACAAGTCTTTTTTATAAAGAACTTGAATATGTATTTCACCTTGTCTCAATCTTTGTAGATAACAAGTCTTTTATCAAAGAACTTGTATAAATATCTTATATAATATTATTTAACAAACTCTATATGAAGAGTCTACCTTATCAATAATATCAAAACATGACCAAGTATGTGTATGTAGACTGTGCATGACAGTAATGTAGTACAACCAAAAAAAAAATACAAAGACAAAAATACAAAACAATACAAATGGCAACACTGTTTTAACCAAAAATGTGTAGAGAAATACACAAGAAAGGAGAGACCTACAGAATACAAACAAAACAAATCGACAATCAAAACTGAAAAACAGACAAAATATTACAAAAACAACGTTAAGTACAATTACATCACAGCTAACATCAATAGCGACCAATTGTCACTAGCAAATTTCCAAATTAAGAAAATTTGCACCTACAGAACGCTTACAGTAAGCCTCGATCAAGTGGCATATTTACCGTAAGACCCACCAACCGAAAAACCCGCAGAAAAATACACCAAAAACAGTAGAAGTAACATAATATAGCAATCAATTTCAATGTGTTGCAGAACAAGTTCAGTCACAGCTGAAACTAAAATAAATTCCTTGCTCCTTGCGAACACAGAAACGAAATGTCAAACGCGCACTGAACGTCAAATCCACTGTAACATAAAGTGGTATTCACGAACCAAAGTTACTATGACCTTCTCAAATTAGGGCTTGCACATTGAATGTTTACTATTTCCACGTACTGTTTACAGACACTTGACCTCCAACAATGTAGCTTGAATGCTCTGACCTAGAAAAGTCTGTTGTTGAATGAAACGTGTAACAACCAGCAGTACTGTTTACAATAGGAACCCGCCTTTTATGCAGTTATGGTCCACGTAGCAAATGCCTAGTAGTTAACTTCAGTACATGTCTTGTTATGCTTTATGTAGCATTATAATATAAATGCTCGTACTGTTTATCTGGGTCAACCGTTGATGACCTATTTCTGTCCTGTTGTAGCCAAAACTTGCAAGTGTAGAATTAGCGCTGTGTGTTACGGCTGTCCCGTGTGTAGCTTAGACCCACAGATCAGAAGTGTAATGTGTACTTGTCCTTCTTGTAACTTTCTCGACAAAACTGGAGACATCATACATGTAACAGCCAACCAGGAATGTAAATTTCTGGATCCATAAATGTCAACAATAATGTCAAATGCTCGCTCTGTTCTTTTTAAACCCACAGATCTGGTCCATCAGAAATGTAAGTTTCTAGGCCACATTGGCGACAAGAAATGTATCATAAGAGCCCACGTAACAGGTCCACCAGAAATGTAACTGTCTTTTTTTTTCTTGTTGAGGTGATCACTGGCCCAAGACAGTATACATGTTGTTAGATGTGTAGTGCGAGCGTATGATGAATTGAGTGTGGGTGCGAATGAAGGCGCGAATGTGTTTAGGCTCGTATAGATGTAGATCCTGCAACCCATACTCTCACATGCAGTAATCAAGGATGCTTTGACACTGCAGGCATGTTTCAAGACATTTATTGACGGGAACACACATAGTATCAACAGGAACAGTCAGTGTAACAAGGTCATGCTGACCTGACATCGATAGGTATACATTTGGCATTCAAAAAGGTAAACATCAGAATAGACGTGCATGGTCAATAGCAAAGTTCTTCAATAATGACAGTTCGTAGCGTCGCCCTTGGCGTCTCTGACTAAACGCGTCAGATGCCTTAGTTACTTTGACACACAGGTGCAACTTGGCACTCCCCGCCAATTGCACATATCAGGCTGTAGTATAATAGCCGAAAGCACAGGCCTCGTTCTGACGTCGGCCGTGTACTTCTGTTAAATAGGTTATCATCAACCCTGCAGTAATACTTATTGTAGATATGAATTCCGCCAATCTGCGGAATTCCACAATATATCTTCGTCACTGGATTTCTGGACAATATAAGACTAACAGTCTTGGATGGCTACCTCGAGCACAAATATATAAGTTCTGAAATGGCGGATCAGTGAGCTGCTGTTCACCCTAGGTAATCCTTTACATGTTCTGCCACCAAAAAGCGTAATAATGCATAAAGGTCGGTATTACCTGGAAAATGAATCCTCAGAACTAAACAAGGAATTCTGTCGTCATCCCGACGCACAGAGATTCACTGGGGAAAACTGCCATAGCAGTTACTTCGAAGATTCTCCCCGAAAAACAATGGACTCTTGGTCCCTTCAGAAAAACAGGACCTTCCCGGCTTGCCGGAAGTATATCTCACTCCCGCTTAAAAAAACCTTCCCCTAGGCCTACGCCGAACTGTCAACCTCTGACCCTAAAGGTCAAACACAATGAATGAATAAACAAGGGAAGACAACCCCTAATCAACCTGACATCGCAGGTAAAGACACAATTATACTTATGATACAAACATAAGCAAATAACTTGACAGATGACTCCGTCGAAAATGACAGCAACAGTATGACAATAAGAATGGTAAAGATATGGAAGGTTAGAGTGAAGGACAGTCACTTAGTGTCAAAAGGGCAGATATTGCAAGCACAGTGAGGGGCTCTAGGACTAACACAAGGGCCAAGTTTCAGTACCACCGACTGTCTCCATGGTCGCACATCGAGTTCAGGGTGCCGCCCTGTCGTAGCATCTGGATGTCTCCCAGCTCCGATACACAGGGTTCGAGGTGCCTGAAATCCTGGTGGTACCATATTCTATGTACACTGGTTGAGAATACCCAAGTCCTTCTCCACATACGCGTAATAACAGGACAATATTACTGGTAGTAATAATAATAATAATGTTTAAAACTCATTCTAACCCGCGAGCCGTATGGTACGCCAGACTGGCCTTTACTTTTACCCACTGCCGCATCCTGCGCCAGCGTGATATATGTCGCATTTGAGCGGAAAATTAGATAATATCTGGCGATAAGCCAGTTTAAAATCATTTCCTTACATCCAACACACGTTGTGAACGTTTGTGAACGAAAAAAAAATTCTGGAACTGAAATTGTGTGCTTTACATCCGTTGCTAGAGTTGCTATAGATCTAGCCGCGTGCTTTAAATCCGTTGCTAGCAGTGGCGTATCCTGGTAATGCGAGCTAGGCGTGCTGCTACTTAAAATGAATATGTACGCCTACTATTTAACTTCTTCCCCTCTTAATTTAAAAACCAACTATATTCAATTACGCAACGATAGTTATTAGGGGTATATGTCAACTATCTCCGAAATACTAATTAACTTACAACTTTAAACTCACTGTCACTGTAATAATCTGCATTCCCGGCAACTAACAAAAATTAATCACAAAAAACACTGGACTGACACAACCGATTTTTACAACTCGAGAGCTGCAGGACCACCGCACGCATGTTTGCATTGTATTTACGTAGCTGGCCATGATCCCGATCCAATCAAACCAGTGTTCAGACGTGAATCCGAAACGTGCCGCACGCATTGTGACGGAATTACCCGAGAAACTTCGGGCGATTGCTACCAACCAATAAAAAACTGCACTATAAAAAGCGTCTGGGGAAACTGAAACTAGATTATACTCGTAGATTCTATGCGGGAAAATCCGTTATCCTGGTGCGTGCGGTCCGAAAGCAGAGCATTAGAAGAGAAATATTTTATAGAATAATAAATTAAATTTTTATTTTCCTTCGGGCATAGGTGTGCGCAGCACGCACAGCACACATAGAGAATACGCCACTGGTTGCTAGAGTTGCTATAGATCTAGCCGCGGGCCGCGTGGTACGCAGATACTGCCGTAAGGAGTGGAAATGTTGGAGAACTCACCATACTAGGTCCAGCTTTTTTATGAGGTGAAGGTTACAAGTCCCCTACTTTGCTGCATTAGCCTTTCCAAACAAGAGCAGAGTCAGGTACCCATTTACATCTGAGTAGCTGGAATGTGACACTACCAGGATTCGATCCAGGATCCCAGTAACTGTACCGCGAAAGGCAAGTGCTCTAACTGCTTGACCAATCGTACGCTCAAAATAATAGTAAATAAATAAATAATGGTCCTAATCAAAAGCAGCAACGGAAATTTTCATCATCTTCGATTAATCTAATGCTAAAGCCACGACAGCGTCCGATTGACAGTGTAGTTAGAGAGCTTGTCTCTCGCGGCAAAGGTGTCGGATTCGATTCACGGTATCGACATGATCCAGTCTACCCAGCTGTGAATGGGTACCCGTCCTTTCTCTAGAGTTAGGGAATGAAAAGGCAGCGAGGAAATAAACTGGTCACCCACCTCTCGATGCTGGACCTAGAGAAGTAAAGTCTCTAACACTTAACTCCCCTGGTGCAGTATCAGCTATGGGGCTACCTTTTAAAGCCAGGATAGAGTTGGTTATAGATTCCTTGTCAGTTATAACTGCTATATGCAAGCATAACAACAAGATAGAGTTGGTTATAGATTCCTTGTCAGTTATAACTGCTCTATGCAACCATAACAACAAGATAGAGTTGGTTACAGATTCCTTGTCAGTTATAGCTGCTCTATGCAACCATAACAACAAGAAATTTTGGAAGCACTAATGGAAATCTGCAATACCTTCAACAAAGTGAAAGTACAGTGGATTCCTGCCCCCTGCAAGACATATGGAAATGAGAAGGCAGTCAGACTTGCCAAAAAATGATCAAGAAACTGGGGATAGGATAAAATATGAAGAAATAAAAGCAATAATCAAAAATGACTTCAAAGAAAACTGGCATAGAGAACACCCAGAGCTAGATATAGATGTAGCATATTTTCAGACTGACAACGCGTCGCTGCAGACATCAATACCACATGTTCAAGAAATTAAAAATGTAAGACAGACAGACGTGTGTCTATGAGGGGAACACACACAAAAAAACTGTAGAACACTTCCCCCCAAAGTATATGTTCCACGGGAGGAGCCGACTGACAGCGCGGTTTTCACCAACCTCTTTTGAGGAATAAACTATAACGATGAGAGACGTCTGAGACAGACCTACAACTTTATAGGAGAAATATATATCTACATACGACATGGTTTAATGAGGCCGACCGACGAAGACGAATTAATTCAATTATTCATCTTCTCTGTTTTCTGCTACTTACGGAGCAGGAGCCACCACTGTAGCTGAACTCCTTATTACAAAACCTACATCAATGTCTATCTTGCTGCAGCAGTCATTTCTTTAGCACTTTGTTTTACATGATGAACGTGCCAGCCTCACCACAGAACCTCACATTAGTTGCTTAGTACGACACGCATTATCGAGCAGAAGGTCTATTATTTTTGTTTGTCTAAGAATTTATTTAACTCATAATATTACCTCTGCTATTAGAAATAAAACGCTTTTAATCTCAATGTCTTCTTTGTCTGTCTTCATCTTTTTTTTTTTTTTGTCTATTTTATATTTTTATCTGTTGTATTTTGTTGTTGTTGTTGGTGCTGGTGGTCTTTATTTTGTGCAGATGTTACAGTGGTTTATGGATTTTTTTGTTCCACGTATAATTAATTTTTTTTTTTTTTTTTTTTTTGGGAAGGGGGGTGTCAAAATGTCCGATGTTGTCCGATGTTGTCCGATGTTGTCCGATGTTGTCCGATGTTGTCTTGCTATTGAAGAAAACCAAAATACAGGACGATGAAAAATGAGATGATGCTGGACAGTCTGACATCGTGGATTGGAAGTCAACAACAGAATTAATAAATGGTCAGTAGTACATGATGTTCTGGAGAGACATGATCACCTACGCCAGACAGCATGTTACTTGACGATGATGGTCAGTAGTACATGATGTTCTGGAGAGACATGATCACCTCCGCCAGACAGCATGTTACTTGACGATGATGGTCAGTAGTACATGATGTTCTGGAGAGACATGATCACCTCCGCCAGACAGCATGTTACTTGACGATGATGGTCAGTAGTACATGATGTTCTGGATAGAAATGATCACCTCCGCCAGACAGCATGTTACTTGACGATGATGGTCAGTAGTACATGATGTTCTGGATAGAAATGATCACCTACGCCAGACAGCATGTTATTTGACGATGATGGTCAGTAGTACATGATGTTCTGGAGAGACATGATCACCTCCGCCAGACAGCATGTTACTTAACGATGATGGTCAGTAGTACATGATGTTCTGGATAGAAATGATCACCTACGCCAGACAGCATGTTATTTGACGATGATGTTCAGTAGTACATGATGTTCTGGAGAGACATAATCACCTACGCCAGATAGCATGTTACTTGACGATGATGGTCAGTTCTCAGATGGAGACATTGTATTCCTGGTACATTTACGTCTTTTTAATTATTCCTCATTGTTATTGTGCTGTACCCTTTTCTTCCTATATTAAGTGACAGATGTATGGTCTTGTCTTTGACCCACTATCGCTGAGTGTTCTCTTGTGGTTACAAAAAAAAATCATAGATACTCATTTGGACATTCTTCTTCTTCTTCCGTCCTTAGCCACCGACCGTCAAAGCAGTCAGTGGCCATTACGCCTAGTGGCGTCTTAGGGCAACAGCAGATAGGTTTTCTTTGCCATTGTTTCCCATCACGCCTATTGGCGTCTTTAGGGCAAGGGCAAATCAATCCATTTGCCGTTGTTTCCGTAATCGAAGTGACTGGCAAACGGGTGATCAGCCCGTTGGTCATGTGGACATATACAAGTAATAAAATGCGTGACACACTTACAACAACAAGTATAATCAATATTTTAAAGCACAAATGTACTTAACAAACCTTCTGTATTTATTGTTTATGTACCAATCCGCTTCGTTCGGACATGTTATGAGATGAAGACAACTGGAAAACATTGTGACAACAGCAAACATTGAAAAGGAAAAGAGATAGAGGACAACAAAGAGATTGGAAACTTGACAGTTTGACTCGATGGCATGGAAAGAAGTCAACAACAGAATGGATAAAAATTACTGGAAGCAGGAAGTTGTGAAGAGACGTGATCGCGCACGCCACGTTGCCATTGTACTTGACGAAGAAAAAGATTTATTGTTTCTGACTAGTTGACAAAATATGTTGTCTGTGCTTTTTACAGCTGCTTGTGCCATTTGCAGCTACTTGTGCCATTTACAGCTACTTGTGCCATTGACAGCTGCTTGTGCCATTTACAGCTGCTTGTGCCATTTACAGCTGCTTGTGCCATTTACAACAAAGCCCGATGTAGATTTCAGGGTCTCAGAGCAAACAAAGAAAGAATGTGATTATTGCTCCCTCAAGCTTGTTGACAGACGCGATCAATATGAGGTGCATTGGGCTGTCAACCTCATCTTGTAAAATAAACTACAGCAAAAACTATCACTGCAAGAGTACAGGAATGCTTTGGTGATAGCTTCCTACAAGGGCACTAGCTCTAATGGTGGCTCCATGTCTATACAATCTTGTCTCTCAGTTAGATGACCGGAGGAAATAAGAGCTGTGACACAACCCTGACAGCAGAATATTGTTCATCAAAATGCCAGCTCATCGACGCCATTTAAAAAAGAGCAAGTCCAGCCATTTGACCAGCTCGACATCATCATTGCCATCAGATTTAAGCTCCGAACGGTGCCTAGGCCTTCCAAAAAGTCATGTCAAGCCATCCCGCTATCCGTGTACGATCTTGCCATGTCTTCTTCAAGCCATCCCGCTATCCGTGTACGATCTTGCCATGTCTTCTTCAAGCCATCCCGCTATCCGTGTACGATCTTGCCATGTCTTCTTCAAGCCATCCCGCTATCCGTGTACGATCTTGCCATGTCTTCTGCTATCCGTGTACGATCTTGTCATGTCTTCTTCAAGCCATCCCGCTATCCGTGTACGATCTTGCCATGTCTTCTTCGTCATTTTTTATTCTGCCATTCTATTTTCCGTGTGTTTTCTGGTTTCCCACCACTTCTCCTTCCCTGGAGATTCCAAAACAAACAGTATATTGTCATGAAATCAACGTGTTTCTTCAGTGTGTGTGTCCACTCTAGCACCAGTGTATTCTTCCCCCCCCCCCCCCCCCCCCTTTTTCCCTTCTTAATTCGAAAAACTAGAATGTAATTGAAAATTTCATGCACGCAATGCGAATCTGGTGGACACAGAAGAAAAAGAACACGGGATCCCTAAAGACACTGACATGATGACAGAATTCTACATTTGAGATTACTGCTGCAATCACTGGTCAATATTTTAACAGAATATCTTCAAAAATAACATTCCTGAACTCAAAATGAATTAGGTGGAACTGATTATTATGAAAAATATCGAACTGATGACAAGAACCAGATAAGTGCAGTGGAACAAAAGTTGAGAAGAAGACGCTGGCGATGGATAGGACACACATTGAGGAAACCTGTTGATAGCATTACAAGGCAGTCCTTGTTCTGGAATCCTCAATGCATGAGAAACACAGGTAGAAACACAGGTAGAAAGACAGGTAGAAACACAGGTAGAAAAGAAAAAAAACACAGTGAGACAAGAACGGGAGACAGAAAATAAAAAAAATGATGAGGAAAATCTGGAAAGACCTTGTTGTTGATAACACGTGACAGGAGGACATGCCACGTGATTCTATTAAGGCGCATGCTCAACTTTGACTGTTGAATGGTTATGAATTAATGAATGGAATATATATGCCTTGACTGCAGATACTTTAAAAGACGAAAAAATAACACAGATTTGTGGTTTCAAAGTGTGTCGTTGTTTCCGATTGAACAATTTGAGAACCACTGACACAGATATGACTAGAACTCATCTGATGCGTCACGAGGGCTTCCGCCTATGGCAAGTGTCAATCAAAACGTCACAGATTTCATTATTAGATATGCAGGTGCCCTTCTGACCTGTCTCTTTAGGTTAAGTAAATCTTGTAAGTATATATGATTAATGTCTAGGGCTTAAACTTGCATACTTGTATCTGTAGGCACGTATCGTTATTTTTCTTAATATATTTGTACATGCGTATATACATTTTTGTATGTGTTAAAATGTGGTTATAAAGTTCTTGTGCGACCTTAAACTTTAATAACTTTGCGCACTGTTATAAAAACATAACTTTTACAGGTAAAACTATTGTCTACTTATCAAAATCACATTCTCTACTTCAAAGCTTCCCAACGCATGAGGAACAGAGAAAGTGCGTATGGCCATCACCAGTGCCATTCCTGGAAAAACTCTACAGAGATAGCAACAGCTTCAAGCTGACCGCTACTTTCTATGAACATATTCGAGTTGACGTCTGACGGTGAACGAAGAAGAAGAAGAGGAACATCATATTCTATGGATGAACTTGAAGGTTTGGATCACAAAATAAGCAGCTTGAGAATGTTTTCAACGAGTTGGAAAATCGGATTGAAAGATTTGTCACAAAAGATGGCGGTTATTTTGAAGCCTAAAAATGTGAATGTACTGCGATAAAACATGAAAAATTATAATTTTATATGCCATTTAAATTATGCTGTTATCAAATGTGCATCCACATTTATTAAAGTGTAACGTTGCACAATGACTGTATAAACTACCTTGTATGTATTAAATGATACGACAAAATCACTGATGTGGAACTGATCCAGGTAAAGTGTCAGTGGAATCAGAAATGAGAAGAAGACGCTGGCGAGTGATCATAAAGCAATCAATCAACCAATACACTTTAGCTCCACACGGAGCATAGGCCTTCAACAAACACATGCCAAGTCTTCCTGTCACGTGTCATCTGATCACTTTCTTTCCACATTTTCCTCATCATTTTCATTTCTCTCTCTCCTTTTCTTCTCCACGTGTTTCTTGGTTTATCTCTGCCTCTTTCACAATGGGGGTTGCAGACCAAGGACTGCTTTGTAATGCTATTGACAGGTTTCTTCAATCTGTGTCTTATCCATCGAGATATCAGAAATACCATGAGGACACCCCTGGATAGCATTACAAGTCAGTCCTTTCTTTGCTATCCCTGGGGTAAGAAAAGTTGAGGGAGACAGAAACACTCAAGGAGATGAAAACTGGAGACAGAAGTTAAAGGAGTAAGGAAGATATGGAAACACCATGGAATGAATAGCACGGGTCAGGAGGACTTTACATGAGTAAGAAAAAACTCAGAGAGTCGTGTCAACAATGTGTGATCCGGGTATGCCAGTAGATTTAAGCTGGATCGTACCATGAATTATTACAGTTAAATCAATGTTCGAGCGGGAAATGCCGCTAGATCGCTGATGGATTGTCTAAACAGTATCATATGTGTGCCGTAGATAAGTTTGATAGCAGTGTCAAATCATCGTGTCAGGTTCTGTTTGAGCACATCTGTACAAGACGTCAGCCACCACATTTGACGAACCTGGGATTGATTGAATTTCAAATTGAAAAGGTTGCAATATAATTGCGAAGCGGGCTAATTTGGCATTTTTGTGGTTAGCACGCTTGAGAGAAGCCACAGACTTCTGGTCAGTCTGTATAATAAATGGTGCACCAAGTAGATATCTGTCCAGTTTCTGAATGGCCCAAATGACAGTCAACAGTTCACGCTCCAACACAGGATACCTTCGTTCGGTGTCAGAGAGCTTGCGGGAAATATACAATGTGAGATGAAGCAATGTGACCAATGTACGTGATTTGGTAAACCCTTCCTTAACAGAGAGGATAGAACAGCAGTGACAACAGAGAGATTTGGAACGAATCGACTGTAAAACTGAATCAGACCCAAGAGGCTACGGACTTGTTTTTTTTTTGTAGTAGGAGTGGATGTTCAAGATTTTCGAGACATTTTGTGGCACAGTCTGGAGGCGACCGGAACCAACTGTGTGACCTAAGAAGGAAAGTTCATGAAAGGCAATCTGAACTTTAGTAGGTCAAGCAGTTAAGTGATGGAGACGAAGAGTGTCCAACAAAGAACGCAGAGTTACGAAGTGTTCTTCCCACGATGAGCTGAACAAACATATGTCATCTGTGTAGGCAATTATGTCAGATCTGTGGGAAAGAATTTTGCGCATCATTCTCACAAATGTGGCAGGGGCGTTCATAAGCCTGAAAGGCATGCCATTCCACTGGTATAACCCACGTGGTGTAGAAAAGGCAGTTAGTGGTTTTGCTCGTTCAGTTAACGGAACCTGCCAATAACCTTTGGTGAGATCAATCTTAGTAAAAATTAGAGCCCTAGCAAGGCGAGATAATAGATCATCAAGCAACGGAAGAGGCTCCGCATCCGGAATAGTAATACCGTTAAGTTTTCCATAGTCGACACATAACCTGATATTGTTATCCTTCTTACGAACAATAACAAGAGGTGAAGAGTAAGGGGAATTACTAGTTTCAATAATAACAAGACTTAGCATTTGTTCCAATTCAAGTTCAGTTTGGCGCTGGTAATGAACAGGAATAGGATACGGGCGTAAACGAATCGGCGTATCATCAGTAAGGATGATATCATGTGAGATAACAGTAGTGTGACCTGGAATGTCAGTAAGAACATCAGGAAAAGATTGAAGCAAATCAGAAACTTGGCGACGCTGAGCAGTAGATAGAGATGAACAAATGGAAACATCTTTATAAGTCTCAGTAGAAAGTAAAGAAAGTACAGGAAGATTCATGTGAATATCAGGAAAAGAAGATTCTTTCTCATGAATCACCGACAGACTAGAAAAATGCCAAGAATTTCCTACAAGCTCTTCAAGATCATGAAAAATAGAATGTAGATGTTCGGGCCTGGTTTGAAACTCTTTAAGCATGTTTATGTGGAATATTTTATTTTTACCCTTGATATCCACGACGTAGTCAACGTCAGAGATACGAGAAACTACCTTATAAAGGCCATTCCAGGCAATCAATAGTCTATTCTCTTTCCAAGGAAGCAAAACAAAAGCTTCATCACCTGGAAATAACTGTCTTAAACGTCTATTTCGGTGTTGAAATAGGCGGGATTTTTCTTTGGCAGCCTCAGACGAAGCGGTAGCCAACTGGCATACGTCTGCGATCTTACGACGAAGATTTACAACGTATTCGTAAGGTAACTGAGTGTTCTGAGTCATCTCGGAGTCAGTGAGTAGATCTTTAATCAAACGCATGGGCCCTCGCGGCTGAGCCCCAAAAACAAGCTCAAATGGCGAAAAGAACGTCTGCTCGTGCGGTACTTCGCGATACGCGAATAGTATAGCTGGCAAGACCCTGTCCCAGTCTTGAGGATATTTGGTAGTTACCTTACCCAATGGTTGTTTGAGCGTGCGGCTGAGACGCTCCACGGCACCATTCCTCATTGCGTGATAGATCCTACTTAAAGATCTATCTATATTTAGTCTTTGCTTGACAGTAGTCATGGTATCAGATACAAATTGAGAGCCGCGATCAGAGAGGAGTTTACGTGGGAAACCCAATCTGGAAAAGATAAGAAAAAGAGCATCAGCCACGTCAGAAGTGGTGATGTGTTTGAGAGGGATAGCTTCAGGCCAACGAGTGCACAAATCAATGCAAGTGAGGACATACATACATTTCTAACTAAAATGTCATTTTTAAGTGTAAACCAATGACGAGGTGTTTGCTGGAAGTCAATATCATCATTTCTGACCATTGAAAAAATTTTCGTATAGAATCATCTTCCCTTTGCAATCTTGCAAAAGACACTCTATGAATGTCAGAATGTAACTCAAAATTATCCCGAGTCACAGGATTAACCTCATCAACCACATCATTTTCCAGTGCCTGAGCCTGGGCACGTGTGGTAACTGCGCTGGCAGTTAATAAATTATGTCGTTCCCACAGTTCAATTTCCTCTTGTCAGCAATCTTTGCTCCCGTGTATACGACCAATAGTTAAATCAGCAACGGGATTTTTTTAAAGGCATACCTTAACCTTCCCTGAAAAAATGGTGTATGGATGTCAACAATGGCTGTGGGATAAAATTCAACAGTACCACCGAAAGTAATACATTTTACAAAACCACCAGCTGCACAGGAAGGATGTACAAGAGACTGTCTGATCCAACAGTAGTAGATCCCGAGTCACGGAGCACAAACACTTGGGTATTATTCAACAACCCCCTGTGAAACAGCAAAGTGCCAGTGCCATCGTGGGTTGACAAACCTGTAATAGCTGGTAATGGGTGACCACACTTCAATATTGTAGTACTATCTGCCTGAAAAAGAGTGAGACAATCTTGGCAATGTGAGGCAACCTCAAAATCAAAAGCACGACATGCAGATGATTGATTTATAACACCATTGTCCTGATTAATAACGGGTGCATCCCCAGTAAGTGCTGAACCAGCGTTGTGATCTGGATGTGTAGTGGCACGAGAACGTGATCGATGTCCCTGGCGATCAAAAGAACTACCTTGATTTCTGTAGTTATGTGAGGTATTTCGAGGTGGGAAATTTGGATTGTTGGAACCATAATTATTCCAATTTCTATTAGAGGGATGAAAATTGTCCTGCCTTCTCCAATTTGAGTTTTGTTGTTGGCAATTGGTTCTATACTGAGGTGACTGATTCCTAAATTGCTGTCTATCTCTGTTGAAACTTCCATCTCTGTTGAAATGTCCGTTTCTGTTGAAATTTCCATTATTGTACCTCCCTGGTACAAAGTTCATATCAAGGCTACAAGATCTAGGTCTTAAAGTATTGTTGTTCCAGGTTGTGGCTGAAGCAACAGGTAGAGATTCTTTAACAATATTGTTCCTAACACAAGCACCAGGATGTGCCGTGCAATATTGTCTACGAAGTTCTTCGAGTGAAGACAGGCTAGATGGTTTGCATTCATGCAAAAAGGACCAAAATGGCTTACTTACAGAGGACAAAATCTTATCCCTCAATAACAGATCGATAAGGCCATCATAGGTTGTATCAATACCTGAAAGTTGAACCCATCTGTTGAAAGTCAAGCGTATAGCTGAAATGAACTCCGAGAAGTCCTTCCCAGTTTCAGGAGTCATTGTTTTGAAACACATACGATACCCCTCTGCATCAAGTTGGTAACGTTTTAATAAGAGAGCCCTTGCAGCTTCATAATTATTTTTGATAGGCTCATACATTGTACAAAGAACCGTTAATGCTTCCCCATTCAAGAATTGCATAAGTCTAGAACACCATTGAGATTTGTCTAATTTATGTGCCTCACAGACACTTTCATAGCGGTTCAAGAAGCAGGAAATGTCATCATAGCCTGGTTTAAAAATGGGTAAGCAATATTTAGCAGAAACATTATTTCTACCAGAGGAATTAGGAACATCTGAATTATCATTTTGACTATTCTGACCCCTTAGTTTTAATTCTTCTAAATGAAGAAGCATCATTTTTTCTTCATGGACCAATGTTAAAGTTTTTCTCTCTGCCATTTCTCTTTCCTGTTGCATTCTAATATTCCTCTCCTTTATCTCCTGGAGACGCCTATTCTCCTCCAATTCAATCATTCTCTTCTTCTCCTCCAAATCTTCAAGACGCTTTTTTTCAGCCTTCTTCTCCTCTAATTCATCAAGACGCTTCTTCTCAGCTTTCTGTTCTTCCAATTTACACTTCTCGGCTTTCTGTTCTTCCAATTCTAGTTTTGCCTTTGCCAATTCAGACATGGCAAAATCCTTCACAGCTTCACCTTTAAATCCAAATGCTTTGCCTTGCTCGACAAAGTAATCTAAGGTAGCCATGTTAACTAATTATGTGACTCGCTTAGTCGAAATATAATACAATGGCTAGTTGCTTTACAGTCTGATGTAAGCAAAGAATGTGGCAATAACAGCAATGCAAATTATATAGTACCAATTTAGCGAAGAAGAAAATAAATTATAGTGCAAGAAAAAAATTATATATAAAGCAATAGCATAAGAAAAGAATATGGACAAACAGTGAAACACTAGCAGCAAGGAAACAAAATTATGATGGGAAACAAAAGGGAAAAGAGCAAATGGAACAATCTCACTCTCACTGCTAAGAAAAGACAACACAGGACCCAGACGAAGTATAAACAGGTAAATTGGATAAAACAAGTGAAAGGCAGGTTAGAAAAACAACACGAACAAAACCATCACAAAATTAAGGAAAATAGCAATAGACAACAATGCATTTACAAATGAATAGACGAAACTTCACAACTAACATGAACTATTATAAACAACAATCAGTGGTCGGAAACATTGGTGAGTTTGCTCAAACCGGAAATACCGCTGAATGAAATTTACAAAATTTCCTACAGACACGTCCAATGTGCGGTCATCTTACAATGACATGTATTCGCTAACATTAGATCTCCACCCAACCTTCCCGCAAAGACATGAGAACATGAATATGAATGGAAAAAATAACAGGAAGGATTTACCAGCACTTAAACTAGACACACATGCATAAAAGTACAGGCCACTTATCTGTAAAAACGCGATCCGCCAGATGCTCGTTAGTAGACGAATTCAGCGCTGCCTGGAGATCATGGTGTAACAAAGATGTGTGGATACCACCGGTCCAGCAAACAATGGTCACGAAAATCAATGGAAGACGACAGCAAACTTGAATGACGACATCTGGAAGCGGACTTGAGGTGAAACAATCAGATCAGAAAACATGGCGAAAGTCGACGGTTAACAGGAAAGCCAGCAGTCATGCGCAGTTCATACAATATTTATGTAGATGAGGGTCAAAGGTGAAATGTCACAAAAACTTACAGGAAAATCATGCGAAGTCGATCCAAAACATACTGGCCACCAAAATTTGTTACGTGTCGTTTTCCTCTTGGTTGTTTGGGTTTAAGTAGAATACAGAATTACGAACGTTCATGCATCATGCTGACAAAATGAATGGATACGTGTATGGTCATCACATGACATCACTGGCCGAAGAACACAAGACGTCGGGTAGAGGGTCCACAATATCTTCTTCAACATTTATTTACTTCAGGAAAACATCTTCATGGTCAATGCATAAACAAGGCATACATAGTAGTTAATCTTCCATCTGTCTCGTCTCAATCATTCAGTCCTGGCCGCTGTACTAGAGGTGCACGCATTACCATGAACACCCAAGTAATGTGGACCAGACGACGTGAATATTACAATCACTTGATTAATATTTCTCAATAAGAGGTGGAACTTCTGTGTAAGTTCAGGACCATCTTAGAAAACATAGTGGCGGCCTTCGAAGTTAGTTATGCCACTTAAATAGATATCTTCCTCCGCAACTCTTGGAGCTTGAAAAAACACGTCTTACTAGGACGACTTGAAGTAACGAAAGACCACGAATATTAGCCGTTAGAATAAATTAGTGCAAACGCGTTACGTCATTGACAACTGGTGACGTATTAAATATGCAGCGTTCAATATAAGTTAAAACCCGTGCAAAAACGTGAGTGAACACAAAGAGACATATTTCCTCAAAATTAATGGCAATAAGCCTACGTGTGGCAACAATACAAAAAATATCAATATTCGTTCTTTAACAGGGACTTTGGTCATGAATCCCAAGCTGTTTACTTTATTTATTTATTTTTTTGTCCGCACTGCTTGACCTGAGGATCGAAACCACTCCACCTTTCTAAACTTGGCTTTCACTCCTTTTTTTATCCACTCTGCCAGCCTGAAACCTTCATGAAAGTAAAGATAGTGAAATATGTGTATACTCAGAGCCGTTTATACACAGAGACATACATACACACATATGTAGGACATATTGAGAACCGTACATAACAAATACATACATACTTATCTGTGAGGAATGAAGGGGTTGCTGTAAAACTGGAAGATAATTATATATATATATATATATATATATATATATATATATATATATATATATATATATATATATATATATATATATATATATATATATATGTGTGTGTGTGGTAGGGTGGGCGAGAGGATGATGATGATTATATTGTGATGTGTGATCACTCTCTTGTCACACTTGCACCGACCCGAACAACAATAAAACTCTTGATTCTAGAGGCAGGGGCTATATTTATTTTTACAACCCATTCAGTGACAAAGCAAACATTAAACAAATAAACTAGCGAACATAACAAAACAAAACTAAACAAAACACCCAACAGTGCCCGATGCTAATCTGAAGAAGCAAACAAAGCACAGAATAGTTAAAATCATAATATAATACCGAATGAGAAACACCACGCTCTCACCTGTCAAACTGTCCTACGCCGCCACCTGACACACTCAACTATCACACACACACACACTCATGTGTGTCGTCCAATGCGACTAGTATGGTGTTGTGCATGAGGCTGGCAACCTCACCATGTAACACAGATTGCTACCAAAACCACTACTGCCCGAGCATCTGAATGCTTAATATGAAGGCAAACCACACTGTTGGCCCCATGCTCCCTCAGGAGTGGAGAAAAGAAATATATATCTTGAAGTGAGCCCACGTGCTCTCACAACCATTCCTCACATAACCATAATTAAATAATCATAAAATGGACATAAAATAATATTCAACTATATGTACAACAAATACTCTCAGTAACGAGAATAAACCAACACCTCGCAACTGATCTATCTCAATATTCGTTACTGCATTCGGAAGCATGTCGTATGTGACGACTGGTGCGCCTGGCAACAAGCGTGTCGTATATGACCACTGATGAGACTGGGAATCTCATCACATGAAACACATCGTTACCGAAACAAATCACTGCCATAGCATATAAATGCTTCATGCAGGCTTCTGTTGGATTCACCGCACTGGTGTCGCCCTGCTCCGCAAGGAGCAAACAGCAACATTTATGTCTCAAATGCGCTTTACGCCCAAGGAGTGGCCTCGCGCTCTCCAGAAATCTCAATGACTATTCTCACCTCACAGTAACCCATTAAATATATACAGTAGAATTATGATAAGTAGGCTATCGTGAAATACACTCAATTACTTTTACATTAAAGAAATAAAATATAATTACTCTTGACTTAACAACTAGAACTAGTCACCATATAAAGGAAAATTAACACGACAACTCTTTCTTTCCTTTACTGGGGAAAATTATCTTAATCTGCTTCCCACCCACGTGTCAATTCACACAATATAAAACTGGCGTCTTCTTTATACACACGCATGGTGACGCGCCGCCTTTCATGACCACGTGGCCGCCATCTTGATAACAGTCAATATCATCTAAATTCAAGTAAAAAATCGCTTCTCTGTCCAGTTTCATGTATAAAACACTCTCCTACTAAATTTGCCCTTCTCTGATGAATGGAATACTTGATACTAAACTCTTACATATGTGATTTGGGATTTGCGTGCCTAATAAAACCTATCAAACATTATTTTCACTCATCTATCATTTCAAGACTAAATCATAATGTCCTAAAAAGACATTTCCTTTGGAAACAGCCACATCGATACTATTTCCGAATTATATGAAACTAATGCTAATTTAAATTAACTCACGTGCTCAAGGCATTTACAGCTTGGCTCTGTCTGTCTTCTTCGTCTGTTCTCACTGGGCGGCTGTCTCAACAATAGACCAGTTTCGCCGCTTGCTACCCCTTTTATAAGCCCTGGCCTAACCACTCAACTTACTGCGCGCTACTGGCGTATTAATCTTGGCTACTTAAATATCACACGCGATTATCGCTTTAGGAATAGCGAAAACACAAATAAAACCTATTTCTAGAGCAAAAACACAATTCTACACCACAACTCTATTTTTAAGGCTTTATTATGGCCTCATTACATATCTTTATGAAAACTTTTCACATCCCAGAATGCTTCGCGCACATCGAAAATAATCTGCCCAAAAACAGGTACGGGGCGGGCGTCTCCTTTTCGGCCCCATCACATATATATATATATATATATATATATATATATATATATATATATATATATATATATATATATATATATATATATATATATATATATACCCCTCTCTCTCTCTTTCTCTCTCTCTCTCTCTCTGTGCGTGTAAAATAAGTATAGTCAGTTTTACGATTAAACGATACACCAAAAACACAGCACGTTATGGGGTTTACCCCTACATCAGCTCAAAAGTTTAAAACAGGAGACATAAATAAGACAATTACACAGCTTCCGAGAAAAAAGACGCAGGACACTACAAATGCGTGGTAAAAATCGACAAACAATGAAAAAGAAGAGATGGACGAGCAAGAAAGATTAAAAGAACAGCACATATAATACTGTGGTAAAGTGGGATGATATAAATATTTATAGGGGACTTAGTGTACTGACTGAGATCAGCTATGAAGGTATCTGTATCTAATAGGTGTAGTGTTTTACAAATAACCTTACTTGCTACCACATTTATACCTCAGTCAGAATTATTCTGGAATATTGTGATGACTACGTTAAATGTCTAGGGTTATGTAAATGATGAAGTGTAAGTCACAACAACAACAGACAGATAAACAATTTAATTTATTCCACCACACTTGACAACACTGTGACACTCACACACATTTAACACTCTATAAGACTATCCCAAATGAGTCACTGGTAAAGTTTCAAATGTATATGTATTAATTACTTTCACTAATATATATCCTGATTCAACTACAAAGTGAGCCAGGAATCACAATCAAATGTAATCACAATTTATATGTACAGAATTTATAAATATGAACCTTGTAGGGACATATTTTATTAATATTATCCTATGTGTCTCAGTTGTGTAGTAGTACTATGAGGTAATACTGGTTTTGTTTTTCAAGCTATGTTGTTATTTGTCATCATGACTTCAAGTGTTTGTTTATCTGGGAAATAGTATGGGGGAAAAGTTCACAGTTCCTGTCAATTTAAACAAGGTATTGTCCCTCTTTTTTACTAAAATGTCAATTTTTGAGGGGACACATAATGTTGAGCTCCACTGGCCACGGAAGCTTAACTTTCGTGATGGCGGCAGGAAAAGACTCCTCTGCTCGACAGCTTCCCTGTGTTCTTGAGACACCTCACTGGTCGATATCTGGACCCAGGAGTATGCTGTCAGCCTCCAGATTAAGCAAAGCTCAGACCAGGTGCTGCTCAATAACTTTAGGACCACAGTCCTTGAAACAAGAAGGTTGTACCTCCTACTTCATAACTAAATTATAATCTATTTCCAGACTGAACACAATACATAACAAACACTGAGTTCAGAGCGGTAGGCCAACTGTCAGCTTCATCTGAAACAATTTACACCAGTATACTCCTCCCTAATGGTTACTACGCCTCTGCAATTCCAGCATTAGTTCTTTCTAGTCAATAAGATAGGTGTCAGTGTACTGTTTGGCAATTCCATGCAGTTTTACTTTTTTCCGACACCTTCTGTTCAGGTTGGAGCACTATATAGGCCTTGCCTCATGTTCGCCACTGAACCACACACATATACAGACATAAATTATCAATTTACATTCAATTTTCATTAAAATGATATTGAATATATCAAGCTTACCACAATTCATGGAATAATACACAGTTACGTTGACTGGCAATGAATATAGCACAATTTCGATCTGCCGATGTCCCAGGCTTTTATTTAGAAAAATATGCACTGGCGCTCAACGCACTGGTTCTTTAGTAAGTTTATTTGAAAATGTGGTGCTGAACTGACGCTTCTAAGTGACTATATTGGCGGGTCTAACCAATCGAGCCATGTTTACACAAGCGTTTGAAAAAAGTACCCTTCCTTCCGTCTCCCCTAACAACAAAAGATAGTATTTGTATCCCGACTAATCGTGTTTAGCCTTACATTTACTTTCCGCCAATCAAATAGGAGGTAACATGTTGGCCTATTTCCCGTACAATGGTGGTGTCAAAATCTGCCACTGAGCGATTCTGATTTTGGGGTTGTCTGACACCCTCACTATTTCTTTTGGCTATAATTTGTTAATTCCTAGACTATTTGCGTAACGTTTAACATATTCTTTGTCAGCAAGTCCTAAGGAACCCAACTATATAAATTTTATGGGGCTAAGGGGCTGCGTTCAAAATATGCATTTTCTTCTACCTCCTGTTCACTTCGAATACGATGTGGTGTCTGGGTACTGTAATGTTTTCAAACGTAAACCAGTATAATGTCATATTTCCTAATAAGCATTTCTCAGGATTTTAAAACCTAACTCTCGTATGGGTAGTGTTTTTTATCACTGTCCATTTGAAAAAAGTTAGTGCTTGTGGCCTTACACGCGTGATGTCATTAATTGTATAGCGAGACGCGTGTTAGTGTTGCATGTGTTCCGGCTTTCAGCCCTCCCTTTCTTTCTATCCTAAGTCCATCTGTCCGTTCGTTTATGGTAACGTAGTGTATAAAATGACATGAATGGAATATTAAATATAGGTCAGCTTGCGTATCTCAAGGTTTTTCTTAGAAAGGCAGTACACGTTTTATTGTGTTGTGGAAACGCGTGTATGCTGCAGTAGGCTTTTACTATCAACGTGAAACGTTACAATTTGCAGACGAAGTAGAAAACAAGGGGATCTCGAGTACCGTCATTGTGACAGCACTGTTCTTTACCATTCTTCTTTCCTTTTATTGAATTTATGTGTTAGGCTTTACATTTACTTTTTAATTTATATATGTGGATTAGAATTTCACACGACAAATACTAATAATAATAATAATATCTCACACAGTCATAACTGACTATGTGAATGCACCCCTGAGGTGACAGCCCTCAGCTGCTTATTTTCCTGATGCTCCTTTGTACGTTTTCTCCTCTCTTCGGCTTGTTGTGTGAGCTTCTTTTCGCAAAGTCTGAGGTGGCGCCGTAAATAGCATCGCCACTTGGTGCGATCGGCAGCTTCATCCTCCCACGTTGCTGGATTTATGTCCAGTGCCCTCATATCTCTCTTGTACACATCTTTGAACCTCAGCTGCGGCCGCCCAACTGTTGTATTGCCATCTGCTAGTTGCCCGTGAAAGATATCTTTCGGGATGCGACCATCTCCCATGCGGCGGACATGGCCAAGCCAGCGTAGTCTGCGCTGTCTAAGCAGTGTATTCATGCTTTGAAGGCCAGCACGTGACAACACCTCGACATTTGTCACTTTATCTTTCCACGAGATGCCGAGGATGTGGTGTAGACACCGTAAATGGAAGGTATTGAGCTTTCTTTCTTGCTTAGCATAGGTTGTCCAAGTCTCGCTGCCATATAGGAGAGTGCTGGTGACGCAGGCGTTATATACCGCAGCCTTGGTCTTTGTTGTGAGTTTGGAGTTTCCCCAAACACGCGATGTGAGGCGGGCAAAGGTAGCTGCAGCTTTGCTAATGCGGCTGTCAATTTCTGTGTCCAGTGAGAGTTTGTCATTGATGGTAGACCACAGGTATGTGAAGTGGTGCACCACTGCCAATTCATAGTTATCGATAGCTTTTTTTAGGCTTATTGTGAGGCATGCTTGGGTGAAGCAATTCATCAAGCTCTGAAGCTCCTGTTGGCTATGAGTGACGACTGCAGCGTCATCAGCGAACAACAAGTCCCTTATTGTGACGCTTCTGATTTGTGTTTTTGCCTTCAGCCTTGAAAGATTAAACAGACGGCCATCTGACCTAGTGTGGAGGCATATTCCCTCAGCTGCATCTCTGAATGCATGTTTCAGGAGTAAGGCAAAGAAGATCCCGAAGAGGGTCGGAGCCAGAACACAGCCTTGTTTAACGCCACTTCGTATGTCAAAGGGTTGTGGTGTGCTTCCAGCATATTGGACTGTTCCCTTCATGTCGTCATGGAATGACTTTATCATTTCCAGCAATTTAGCAGGGCAGCCTATTTTCAGGAGGATTTTGAAGAGTCTATCCCTACTGTCAAATGCTTTTGTGAGGTCTATAAAGGCGATTTATAAGGGCCTTTTCTGCTCTCTTGATTTTTCCTGAAGCTGGCGGAGAGAGAAGATCATGTCTGTTGTTGATCTGCCAGCTCGAAATCCACACTGTGACTCTGGATATATGCGCTCAGCTAACTTGTGTAGTCGCATTAAGATGACTCTGGCAAAAAACCTTACCAACAATACTAAGGAGAGAGATGCCTCTGTAGTTATTGCAATCACTTCTGTCTCCTTTATTTTTATACAGTGTTACAATCTTGGCATTTCGCATGTCTTGAGGAGTAGTTGTCTCTTCCCAGCACGGGCACAGCACCCTATGCAGGGGATGTAATAGCGTGCTCTTACAGCATTTGATTAAATCAGGAGGAATCCCATCACTGCCTGGTGCTTTGCCAGAGACCAAGCTATCAATGGCCTTGCTGAGTTCCTCTAATGTTGGTTCGGCATCCAGCTCCTCCATAGTTGGCAGGCATTTGACAGCATCAAGGGCTGCAGGCGTGACGGTATTTTCTCTAGCGTAAAGCTCAGAGTAGTGCTCGACCCACCTCTCCATCTGCTTACCCTTATCGGTTAGCTTCTCTCCGTTGATAGTTTTTAGCGGTGCCGTCTTGCTTTTTTGGGGGCCAAGGGCTTTCTTTATACCGTCATACATTTGTCTAATGTTGCCTGTTTGCGCTGCGGTCTGGATGCTCTCACTGAGCTGGAGCCAATAGTCATTTGCACAGCGTCGTTCAGTTTGTTGAACTTTGCTTCTCGTAGCCTTCAGGATCTGTAGGGTTCTAGCACTCGGTGAACGTTTGTATTCATTCGCAGCACTGCGCTTAGCTTCAATGACAGGTGTCATCACATCTGATGAAGCATCGAACCAGTCATTTGACTTCGCTGTTTTCTTACCAAAGGTGGCAAGTGCAGTACTTTGAATGGTGTTCCGTAGATGCTCCCAGTTTTCTGTAACAGTATCACCATGCTGAGGGCTACAGAGCACTTTCTTGAAGGTCGCAGTAAATTGAGCGATCATGACAGGGTCTGACATCTTGCTGGTATTAATGCGTGGTTTCCCTTCATGTCTGACACGATAGACTTTTCTTGGTTGTGCTCTGATTTTACAGCAAACCAAGGAGTGATCTGTATCACAGTATGCACTATGGTATGAGCGCGTGGAGAGCACAGACCTGAGAAGTGGCCTTCTGACGATGATCAGATCCAGTTGGTACCAGTGCTTGGGTCGTGGGTGTCTCCAAGACACCTTATGCTGGGGTTTTGTCTGAAAGTAGGTGTTGGTCACGCATAGGTCATGAAGGACACACAACTCTAAGAGCCGTTCTCCATGTTCGTTCATCTTGTCAATACCAAACCTGCCCAGACGTGAAGGCCATGAAACATTATCGGTATCCACTCTAGCGTTAAAATCACCAAGAAGAACAAGCTGTTCTTGCCTAGGTATGCTTTTGATGACTGCTGCAGAAAGATTAAAAGAACAGTACATGTAACAGAATAGATAATTAACAATAAATAAGCAAGTTTAAAAAACAAAAACAGAGCAAAGAAAAAATCTTACAAACAAAAACGATATGATGAAAAAGATAAACAACGAAATAATATGCAAGCAATTGCCTAGTCTGAGATCAGAATGATTAATCGCCGGTCCCACAGGGCTTTAGAATTAGATGAACTTACCACAAGACATGTTGAGATCTGTACTTAAATACAGACATACATACACATCATCATCATGTTCCTTTTTTCTCCATATGAAGCAGAGAGGCACAGCTGAAGTGGGTCCTTTTCTATGAGGCCTGCTCTTGTAGTGATGGTTCGTGTAACAATTTGTTTTACATGATGAGATTGTCAGCCTCATGAACAACCTCCTATTAGTCACCTTGTACGACTAATATGAAGGAGTAATAGTTGTATTCTTTCTTTGTCTCATCAGAGATTCCTGGTGTATGTAACGGTCTCGCGTTGTTTGTTTGTTTGTTGTTTGCTTCTGTTTGTAGTGGGTCTATTAATTTGAGTACATCGTACTGACAACGCGAATGCATAAGAGCATTGTCACCACAGGACATAAAAACTGGCAGACGAACATAAGTCGTCTGGTAATGGGTCCACCATACACGTCGTACAATATTTATTTAGTTCTTCACAAAATTCAAGCAATGGCAAAAAAATGCAGCATCTTGAAACATCTGTCTCCTCAAATAAAATGCATGGTCAGTCCATAAGTACTTGTATGTAAGCATGCATAGTGATATGTCATCAATATATTCATCTCATTTATTCAGTTCTGGCCGCTGTACTAATAGGTGCGTGTCGACCACGGACACCCAAGTAATTTGGACCCGAAACGTGAATGTTATATTTCTTGAATAAAATACTTCTCTATAAGGTGCGGAACTTCTTCATGAGTTCTGGACCATCTTAACGATCGTTGAGAAATAAGTGGCGGCCTTCAAAAATATATTAATGCCACATAAAGGTACCACATTCCTACACAACTCCGGGAGCTCGAAAAATACGTCATGCGTGGACGAATGAAGTGTACGAAAGGCCCAGAATATTAGCCGTTAGCATAAATTACGTCATTGACAACCGGTGACGTACTAAATATGCAGCGTTCAAAACAAGTTAAAAATCGTGCAAAAACATGAATTACCACAAATAGACATATCTCCTCAAATAACAATGGCTATAAGCCTGTGTGTGGCAATATACCATGACATATTAACTTTATTCCGTAACAGTGTAGCAGGCCAGATTACCCCTCTTCCCCCCCCCCCCCCCACTAAACTATGCCCGGGTATAATCTGGCCTGGGATAATCTGGACTTATAAACCGGACAATCATTCATTGAATGCCTTGACTAGTGGAGATTGAGGATCCTGTCTCAATTATCTTCGGTCTCTGGTTTCTTGAATCAGTTGTATCTTTAATCTCTTACCATGTCATGTAGTATTTTGTCGAGGCATCTATCTATCTATCTATCTATCTATCTATCTATCTATCTATCTATCTATCTATCTATCTATCTATCTATCTATCTATCTATCTATCTATCTATCTATATATATATATATATATATATATATATATATGTATGTCTGTCTATCTATCTATCTATCTACCTATCTATTTATCTCTATCTATCTACCTATCTATCCATCCATCCATTCATCCACCACCCCTCCTTCTTCCCTGTCTGTTGTGACCGCATGGCCTTCCACGCTAGCATTATCCCTACTACTTCCACGCTAAGCATTTATACGTGCTATAATATGCTACATATAAGAATGACAGACCTCAAAAGCAAATAAGACGTTTTTACACAAAATGCAGTATCATTCAAAGTTCAGTTGGCAGTCACTGCTCTGAGAAGGCAAACGTAGGTCAGTCCCAGATAATAATAATGAATGGGTTTTATGCGCGGAAAGTGGGAAATGAATGTTTGTGTGATCTGGGTTTTTTTTAAACCAATTGTTAAGTTGGAAAAGATCACACATGTGAAAAAAGTCGAAATAACAGAAAGTCGTGTGCAAAATGTCGAAAACAGAGAGACGTGTGCAGAAATTGTAACGTGTGGAAAAAAGAATTGACGTGTGGAAAAAGGCGAGAAAAAAGACAGGAACAGTATAAAAAGGAGAGATGTGGGCGATAAGATTGATTTCAGGATTTATGATTCCAATGATTCCATGATTTTAGACTAGATGATTTTTTTTTTTTAGATAGCGTTAGGTGAACTTCGTCTTTGAGGATATCAAGACAAGTTTTTTTTTAGTAGACACGTGTGTATATTATTCAGTTGTATTATGTATTTTTCATTTTGGATAGACAACCATCATTATGTGAAATTTACAGTGTTTGTCTAATGACATCAATAAACTTTAATATAATTTTCTACTGAATTGCTGTTTGTGGAAATTTACAGGAATTTCTTTTGGATATACGTTGTTGTGCTGAAACTGTTTTGCTTATCACCAAACTTAAAGGGAAGAACAAACCTGGAAAGAAGAAGAAAAATGACTAAAGGTCAAGTATTACCATCTCTGGCGGAAGGCCAGTTAGCACTTGAACCACAACAACATATGAAGGATTAACACTAATTGAATATAACAATCAATATAACTAATTGATGCCGTAACATGTCCTCCCACATAACATACTAATTGGTGCCGTGACCTGCG